>CM046043.1:43412027-43634527 GCA_025215565.1 Flaveria ramosissima
GGAAATCCCTTCATTTGAGTTTTGTGCATCATTGCTGGAATTGGTTGGCACCTCAAATTTATCAGCTGAAGAATTTGTCATGGTTGTGTTGACAGGATTTCCACTTGCAGGGTTTGCTACCACTGGAGCTGAAGGAATTCTATCATTTGGTCTTTTTAGCTCAAACCTTGGATCAGGATCTCCTACAGATGTATTGCTTGTTGTTCTTGAAACATCTTCACAAGATTTGTTAAAACTATTGGTAACTAATATCAAATAGCCAATCAGGACTAGAACCTTTCACACTTGGAGTGTGTTCATTATAGGTCATATTGGCTGACTCCTCAACTACTCTAGTTTTAAGATTGTATACTCTGTAAGCCTTAGCTTGGGAAGAGTATCCAATGAAATTTCCATCATTTGCTCTCTCAGCCAACTTGGCTATATGATCTTTGGTATTCAAGATGATGCATGGACATCCAAATGGCATGAGGAAACCAATGAAACGTCTTTTTTTGTGCCACAGTTCATAAGGAGTCTTACCATGAGTTTTGACTACTAAAACTTTATTCTGCACATAGCAGGCAGGGATGAGTACCTTTACCCAAAAGGTGATGGGCACTTTAGAGTCAGAGAGCTTGGTTCTTGCAGCATTAAAAGTGTTATATTTCTCCTTTTAGCAACACCATTTTGTTAATGAGTTCTATGAGCACTATATTGTCTTGAAATACCCTTTTCATCATGAAATGTATCAAGGATTTGATTTTTGAATTCAGTTCCTTGATCACATCTTATGATCTTAACTTTGTAATCACATTGATTCTCAATTATTAGAATGAAGAATCTCAAGATTTCAAGGGTTCATCCTTACTTTTAAGAAATAAGACCCAAGTATATCTTGTGAAGTCATCTATAATCACAAGATAATATGAAGTTCTTTCTAAATCTATAATCACAAGATAATATGAAGTTCTTTCTAAACTCATTACATTGGTGGGCCAAAGAGATCCATATGTAACAAGTACATGGAAGTAGTGATGGAGTTTTTTTTTTTGGCTTATGACACATTTTGTGTTGCTTTCCTTTCAAACATGCAACACAATGTTCATGTTACCAAATCATTCTAGTTACCAAATCATCTTTAATTATTTTATTCATGTTCTTAAAGTTTACATGACACATTCTTTTATGCCAAAAAAAAGACTCATCACTATTGGCTTTAGATAGAAAGAAAGAAACTTCTCCTGATAGGGAGGTCTTCTGCAAATCCATCTTCTACATGTTTCCTTTCATAGGGGCCATGAGTAGGATATGCTCTTGAGGAATGATCACCTTAGGCTTGAGAACAATGTACTCACCTCAGTAAAGAGCATGTTATGTCTCTTTGGTCATTAAATTGAGATACACTCAAGAGATTGTACTTAAGCTTTTTGACAAAGTTTACCTTCTTAATGCTAAACTTATCATTTGTGACCTTGTCCCTTCCAGTGATGTAACCACTTGATTCACCTCTAAAAACAACTGTCCATCCATCAAGTTTCTCAAATTCTTGAAGCAAAGAACCATTACCAGTCATGTGCCTGGAACAACCACTTCAATGATCCATACATTTCTTTTGGTCTTTAGTTGTTCCTGCATAAAAAAGGAGACAATTAGTTACATTTGGAAACCCAAGCCTTGCTGGTCTTGAACTTATCAAGATGAACTGAAGATAGTTCAATAGTTATTGATCCTATATGCAAGCTTTGAGGATCCTTGGCTATTGTTGACGAAGAAACTTCATTCACATGGCCTTCCTTCATCTTCCACATCATTTTTGGAAAATTAAGCTTGGCTTATAAAACTTTAGAAGTTTTTATGACTTCAGAAGTTTTGGAGACTGAAACTTCGGAAGCTTTTGCATCCACTGCAGCAGACTTCAGTGCTTCGGAAGCATTCCTTTCTTCCGAGACCAAACTTTCTTCCAAATACAGTTTTCCGCCTATTTTCTTTTTGTTCACCTTGGAGTTTCGAGGGAAAGTGATTTTCCTTCCGAGGCTACTTTCTTCTTCCTCTCAGAAGTCTCATTCTTGTTCATGTGGATGGTACTCTTAGGATTGTAAATGCAATCCTTAGCATAATGAGTTGTACCACTAGACATGATGCATTCCACATGCATGCTTCTGAGGGTCATGTTTTGAGGAGAAGGTTGATCTTGATCTCATTTCAGCCCTTTATTCATCTTTCAGATGATGCAACAGACTTCTGAGAGTGAAGCTTGCCTTTGAAGCTGGATGGTTCACGTTGTGCAGCAGTGGTGCACACTTGTTCAACCCTCTTCGCTTGAGCAAGATGGTTTGAACTTGAACTAGGACTCCTGGTACTAGAGTCCTTAGTTAAGTATACAGTCTTTATCACCTCAAACCTAGCAGAGAAAAAGACTTGTTTTTGCCTGGGATTAAAGGTGGGCTTGATCTCTTGGAATTTCTTTGATTTTCTTTTAGCAGCCTTGATCAAATTCTTTCTAGCAGACTTGGCCATCCCTGGTGTCCTTTTTTCTCCAGGAATATTGTGACCATTCTTAGGATGAACCTTTTCACTTTCTTCTGGCTCATCCTTCACTATACCCTTTTCATTTTTATCATCTTCTTGGATAGGATCAATAAGAGGTAGCTCATCTCCACAAGTTTCACACCTTGAAGATCTGACTAATAATAATATGTGCAGAGGAGCAATGTCACTTGATCTAAGTCTCTGCCTGTTCTGATAGCAAATCTTTGCATGCAAGGATGAAGATATGATGTTCTTGAAGGTGTCCTCTTATAGAACTTCTTGGCTCTATGAGTGAGAAGAGCCATCTGCTGGACTATCTCCATGTACTACAGGTCATCTGGATGGATGCAATCCAGGTTTTCAAGATTGAAGAGAAAGTTGCCATAACTTTTATCTGAAGACATAAAGGCTTAAGAAGAGTTGGGCTCTTGGAATGGGCTCCTTGAGTGTAGCTTTCTCTTGGTGTGTCTAGGAAGGTGATGAAAGGACCCTTTTATGAGTTGTAAGGGTAGCAGATGAGATGATTGTGTGGTTTTCTCCTATCCCTTTCAACCACATGAAGGGCTGAACTCTATTGATTGTTGGATGATCTAGTAGATGGATTTTGCATGTTCATCTCCATCTGGTAACCGCTCAGGATACCATACAGCTCAGTGAGAGTGAGGGTAGAAAGATTTTCATTTTTGGTAATGGCCACACGTCCATTGTCTGGGAAGAGAGAACATGAACTTTCTCACAATGTCCCTATTTTCAAGTTTAACTCCAACATCCATGAGAGTATCTATAATCTCAACATAACTGAAGTATTGTTGAGTCATAGTTTCACCTGAGTTGAAGGTAAAGTTCTCAAACTGCTAATATATGATGTCCTTCTTGTTTTTCTTGGCTTCATCATATACTTCATCCATAAGCTTTAGTGCATCTTAGAGTTCTTTTGTAGTCTTGCACTTTTTGAAGCCTTTGTAGATGGAGTTTAGAATAGTATTTTGAAGAGCAGTCATGGCCTTCTGATCTATATCAATCTTCTTCATATCTTCCTCAGAATAGTCAGCCACGTCTTTTTGTATCATCCCACCTCCAGCAGTTGCTGAAGTAGTGCTTGGGATGTGAGGTCCTCAGACTATAGATCTCCACATCTTGTAGTCTTGAGACTTGATTTCAGCCTTCCATCCTCATACACCAAGTATCAAAGTCATCAGGAGTGATCAATGGAGACTTAGTCATGGCACCGATTTCTATACCAGCCTTAGTGAGAGCTGCTTTGCAAATAAGTGTTTTGCGAAACTGAAAAGATTTAAGATGGTGAGATCGTACAATCAAGAGCCTAGAAAGCTCTGTTAGCACTTGTAGGACCGGTTATGGTTTATGTAATAGATTCACAAGATGGAGAATACAATACTATATAGATCAAATAGAGAAGTAGACAAAAGAAACAATGAATAATATTAAGAACACACAAGAACAAACAAGTATTGGTTTTCAAGGATGATGTATAGTGCTCTTAAATGTTTTACAATTGTTACAAGGCTTAGTCCTAAGACTGGTTACATGAGACGCTTTATCATACAACCTACAGCCGGCCATACTTTAAAGACCAACTGAATACTAATCTAGACAACATGATCAATGTAGAGTCAAAAGGCAAATTGTCTTTTGGCTAATGACTGTGACGTGTCATAGCTCACGTCTTAATATATTACAAAAAAGATAAAGGTACAAGAGTGGAAAATTACAGACACAGATAACATGATGTACAGTTGACAAAAGTATGGATATAGTCACCAACTAGTATAACTTGGTGGGTGTTCAGAGCTGACAGCGAAAAGTTGTTCAGCTTTTACCAAAAGTGTGTTAGGGACATGTCTTCAAAGTATCCGGAAGAAATCAGTCTTCAAGCTTCCAAAAACTTTGTCTTCAAGCTTTGAAAGACTTTATCTTTGGCTTCAGAAGATTTCTGTTTTTGGCTTCGGAAGATTTGACACTTAGTAAATTTTTATTATGCATGGTTAAATCTTTCTAAGTAACTTCCTTGTACTTTAGTTGCATGCTGAGAGATCTTTGGTTAACATTAACTCTTACACTAATATTAGTTAAATTAGAGTTCTCACAAAAAGAGATAGTTCTCATGAATAACCCTATCCTGTTTATATGTTTGTAAAACTGTTAATTTGTAAAAAGTATTCTTAAATCTTTTTCGTCCCTTCCTTAATTACTTTTTCTAAATTTTTTCTAGAAATGCTTTTAGTCTTTTATAAATTTTTTTTAAATAGAAATGCTTCAGGTTAATCAAGCTTGTTAATTAATGAAAAATATATACTAAATTAACTTATCTTTATATAACACCGCTCGATTATTTCTTTAAAAGTGAAAACCAAACGAACATTTTAATTTAGTTTTTTGGTTTGGCTAGGTTAGGACATTAGTAAACACGGTTCGGTTCGGTTCAATCTTTGGTTACGACCAAATAAAATATCAACATGAATAAACCTAATTAATAACTCGAAACTAAATTGATGATTACCCCTATTTTATGATAAAAATGCTTTTACTTATTAACTTTTTAAGTTGTTTCAGAACAATTATAAAAATACATATCTATTAAAAAAAGTTAACACATAAACGTCTATAAATCTTTTAAAAAAACAAAAAAATATTAATAAAAGTGCATTTCTATTTTAAAAAATATTCTTTAAAAATGTTGATGTGAAAGTTAATAAACAAACTAAAAAACATTAAAAGACAAATTTGTAAAATATGATAATTGGAACGATGTTTTTTTTATATTTTAGAAAGTTTTTTTTTAATTTTATTAGATAACACTATTTTAAATAGGGATTTTTTTGTCAAATAAGAATATGATTGAGAAAAAGTAGAAAAACAACCATTTTAATAAATAATTTTCAAATCACCCATTTTGATAAATAAAATTTCCAACTATACTCTTTTACGAAAATTTGAATAGAGTGATAATAATTTCTATTGTTTGCTAATGCCTCGATACAAATGTGATTGCAAAATAGAAGTTAAAATTACAATCGTTTTGGAAGAATGTTTTTTTAAGTAAACTTCACTTATTATTTATTAAGTTTTTTAAATGTATCATTAAAGTCATTTAAAATTTTATTGTATCTATAATACCACTCAATTTTCACTGAGTGTTTCAATCATGTGTGAATTTTTATAATGTATAAATTTCATTAAAAATAAATGAGAAAGCATAACATATATGTATCTGAATTTACTAATATGTGAATTTTTCGTTTTCATTTAACTTGAAGTAGAGTCAAGCAACGTTTTGTACTCAATAATAACCAAATTTTATTTATGTTAACCTCTTGTCAAATTTAAAAAGAAAATATCATTAATACTAAATAGTAACCAAGATTCATATATGTTTTATTTGATTAACTGAATTTTAAAAAATTAAATATTTTTATAAATATTACATTAGATTGGAATATTTTGTAAAGTTGAGTAAATTAAAGAGACAAAGAAACATATAGTGATTTTTAGGAAAAACATAAGAAACTTGATTTGATTCAATACAGTTCAACTTCTTTAGTATAATCTCTGTCCAATTATTTAGTAGATGATTTTCACATTGATAAGAACTTAGGGGAAAAAAATCTAAATAGTCTAGATGCTACTTACTTGTATCAAGTTTTCATTTGTAATGCTACAATTGACTTCGTATCTCCTACCTCATTCGTATCTCAACACCCACCGTTCGAGTGATATACCTTCGATATTTTCAATAATGTGACGAGACATTTGGAATATTTATCTTCATTTGTAATGGATTTAACATCAAATTATGATTTTGGATTCAGAGTAACCACATATAAAGTCTTAATGATATCTCACTTATATATACCACCAACTATATCACTATGGACTTTTGATGCTAGATGATTCAATGGTACAAATTCATACTTGAGTCTTATTATACCTAAATTGTCCGACGAGATCACTTCATACCATAATAGCGCTATGATAATAAGAAGTTTAGATTGGACTAACAAGCACACCTATGATCATGAAGCATTGAAGACCCTTCAATTCTTGGCGAGATATCCTATGAATGATTCTTTATTAACTCTAATAATAATACTACTTCACCCATATAATAGTTGTTAAGTATAATCATTATAAAACCTTCAAGTTCTGCTAATTGATCTACTATGGTTCAATTTTGTATGTAGTAATTTCCACTTTCTACCGATACGATATCTTGATTATACCACTGTGACACAGTATCATGCACATATAACTTGGCATCTCGCTATTCATCCGAAATTGTTACGCGTAGGTTTAGCATTCTCCCCGTCAGATTTGTTGATCATGATCTTACCGTAAAGATCAGTACCCCTCGCATTTGAGTGGTAAGAACATTTTAAGACTCCTCTACCCTTGTGGTTTAACCACTAAATCATAAATTGATGTCACATGTCAATATGATTCGGAAGGCAATTAAGTCATATAAAAAATTAATTTCTTGAGCTTGATTAGAAGTCTATGTATTTAATGATGCTCGAAAGGTATGCACTTTTGATATGTCTATTCCAAATATTGAAAACGTACTTACCTTCATTGCTTTATTATTAAGTAAGGTCAATCAAGTTTCTGAATTGGTGGTCATATATATACTTCATCTAATTGTTCGTAGTTCTAAATTAGTCATCTGATTTATGGTCATGACTTATCATGGAACTCACATTGATACCAGAAGTTTATCACTCATGAGAAACACCATTCCCCTCTTAATCTCTTAAAAAATCCTGCTAAACTTGCAAACTTCTTGTGTTATATGGGTATTATACTTAGCACCTCATTCGTCAGTGATTAAGACTTGTCGTTACCTTGTGAACTAATGGTTATAACTATTCATACAATATACTAGAATCCAATCTGTTGAAGCACTCATGTTTGAAATAAGGGTCACAACTAGAATCCTATAAAATGTTGACATGTGAAAATGAAGATATTATTGGATTTCTAGTAGGTAATGTTAAATTATTTTATCTAAACAAAATCCAAACATCTAGTAAACTGTTGACACATGGAAATAAAGATAATGTTAGATTTCTAGTTGATAAAATTATAACGCACACTTAAAATTAAAACACACACTAGATAAAATGATTAAATATGTTTCAATTACAAACAAACTAAAAGTAAAACACACACTAAACGACATAATGAAACATGTTACAAATGCATTGCAAACAAAGTAAAATTAAAACATTAGACCGACCCATTAAAACATCAACATTAGATGGAGTTTTAGGTTTTTTTTTCATCAGGCGACAAGAACTATTTTTGTAATAGTGTGTTCAAATGTGCAGGATCGGTGTTGGTCTCTCAACACAAAGTTTATCTTTCAAACTCATTTAAAACGCACTCGGATGATGAAGCAAAATCTCAACTAAGTTGATAATAATATACTAAGTTAATGAACACAATAATGGTTTTTAAAATACTTGTATATATTACTTCTTTTTTGGGTAAAGGGTTACCCCGGTGATTCTATATTTCATACGAACAAACAATACAAGTAGTAAAGAGAGCCTTTACTAGTTCTTTAGAGGGACATGCCCCTACTAAAGGAAACAAAAACAAAACAAAGAAACTAAGCACCAAACTACCAACCATAATCAGGCTAACCAATCAACTAATATCTAATTGTTGCCATGTTGCTGATCAAGAGATCTCCATCGAGCCATCCTATCCGCCAAGTTTGCTTGATCCTTCCAAGGAAGCCCCATAAGCTTGTAATGTATCGTTTCCAAAATACACTTTGCAAGTAATTCTGGAGGCCGAACATTATGATTAAAAAGCCTAGCATTCCTTTCAATCCAAATAAAATAAACCGAGAACGCAAGAAGCTGCTTACTAATGAACATATCCACTCGGGTTCCTTTAAACTCCAACAGCCACTCTAAAATACCCTCCCAATCCACAGTCATGACTAAACCAACTTGAGATGTAACACGTCTCCAAACTTTTGAAGAGTACTCGCAATTGAAGAAAAGATGAGAATGAGAATCATGGTTTTTGTAGCAAAGAACACAACACATCATGTTCATAAATCCCTTCTTCCAATCCAACGCTAACATTCTATCTTGAGTCCACAACTTCTTATGCATAACAAGCCACAAGATAAAGGAATGTTTGGGAATACCATGAGAAAACCAAACCACCCGAGCCCAATCAACTTTATCCCCCCTCTCTCTAATCGAATCCCAAACAGCCCAAGAGGAGAACTTCATCAACTTGTCCCCGTTCTTCCGTAAAACTTGGTCGCTAGAATCCGAGACGGGAATATTCAGAATATTCTGAATTTGAGGATGATTATCAAGCCAAATTTGAGGAATTATCCATTGATTATTACACCTTAACTCATTGTATATATTACTTCTCAACTCAAAGTTACAAGACTCTTACAAGCATGACTAAATAAGTTACAATGAGAAACTATATATACTACTATCTACAGCCGGTTATACATAGATGACCAGCTGGAAGTTACTACAAAAAAAATACTACATTGTTAGAAGCAAGGTATCTAAGATAAAATACTATCCTAGATTAGGTAGTCATGACATATTTATGACTTATGTTTTGTTACCAACCAAAGTTTGTAACTATACTAACTGAAATAGGTGAATAGTGTGATAAAGTATGGTCAACTATATGGACATGGGAAAGCACCATGCTGTATATCAGAATTGGAAGCATGTGTTAGTCAGACCATACTTTTTTCCATTGGTTCATAGTTGGTTCTTCCAAAAGTTAAATGGCTTCGGAATAATTCCGAAGCCTTTTATACTTCGGAAGAATCAACTTTTTCCGAGACTTCTACAAGTCTTCAACACTTTATTCTTCAGAAGTCTTTATCTTGAATCTTCTAAGTATTTAACTTTGGAAGAGGAGTTACTTAGACTCGAAAGACAGAATTCCTCTTCGGAAGTTCTTCATATTGAGCTTCGGAAGATCTTCAGTTTAGCTTCGGAAGTGCAGATTTGTCTTCAAAAGACTTCTTTTCGTTGCACTCAAAATCTTGTAAGTATAGTTTTGGTTGCACCAGCCTTATCTGATCCAACAAAATGCATACTTTGCTCCCTTTGTTTCTCAAACCGAGCATTTCTTTCATGAGATGAGATTCAGTATATCTAATAAGCCTAATTGCATGAAGCTCTGTAACAAATTCATTATAAACACTACCTTTTCCTTTGGTTTTAGTTGCATCTCTACTAGTTGCATGGTAATTGTTTAACCACCACTTGTTGGCATGTCTGGGTTAAAATTAGCATATTAATCACCCTTTTTTGATAGTCCTGGTTCATTTTGAGCTACTGCAACTCTCCTTATTACTTTCTTCAGAAGGGCAACATCCTGTGTCATGGTTTACCTATAATTTCCCACCTTGGGTGCTTACGCATAACTTCATTAAAAACAACATAGTTGTTAAACTTGTTTTTTTTGCTCCTAATTTTTATGAGCTTCACTCTTAATATCTTTCTTGTTCATTCCACTTCTTCTTTGGTGGTATGCTTCCCTATACACAACAACCCACTTCTGGACACTTTCTTTAAGTCGTTTAAAACGATCTTTCATTTGATTTACATTCCTTGGACTAAGCTTTTCTGGATTTTCTTTTCGTGTTGCATCGTAGAATATCTTGCTCGTGCCCTTAACTTTGATTTCTTTTAGTTTTTACCAATAACACTATCCTTACTAGCCAAAAACTGTGTGTTCCCGATATGAACGTGATCGATGAGTTTGGATCTTAGGATTCATATTGATAATAACAAAACTTGATGATTCGATGCTAAAATAATAATAATGATAAACACAAAAAGTGTTTAATGATTGATGTTTATTGATTTGATGATGAAATCATCATCCATGAAGAATGATGATATGATGTAGTTGGTGATGGAACTAATTTCCACACTTGGTGGAGAATTATTCACCCTTTACAATGATGATATATGTTAATATTTATACTAATCTAGCATTTACAATAATTACAAAATAAACCCTAGACTAATATTTTTGTTGCTTTTGTTCTTCAAGTCTTCAACTTCAATAATATTGGAAATCTTTAATTTCTTCAAAGGTAGGATACCCAACAATACTCCCCCTAAATTGTAGATTTCCGATGTGAATTGAAGCTTGATGTTGATTCTGTTGAATAGCTGTTCAAAGCTAAGAATGTTGTTGCAGGACCGGTTAAGGGCTTAACAATTACAACACAACAACACAAAGAGGAGATTAACCAAACTTGATCTAACAGTAAACTGGATTAACCAAGATAATGATACAAAGAACACAAGTAATAATAAAGAGACAGAACAAGAGATTTGGGTTTCAAGGATGCATTATATTGCTTTCTCAAGTTCTATTACAAGTGTTACAAAGCATAAAGAAAGATACTAGAACATGGAATACTTATACTACAACCTACAGCCGGCTATACTTTGAAAGCCAGCTTGATACAATTGACTAGACACAAACAAAATCAATTGTAGAATCAAAAGGCATATCTGCCTTTTGACCTTGTGACTATGACATGCCATAGCTCACATCCTTATCTATTACAAAAAGGATAAAGTACATAAAGTAGAAGGTTACAGACTCAAGACCTCAATGTACAGTTGCCAAAAGCATGGACCTTTTCACCAACTCATGTAAGTTGGTGACTTTATAGAGATGCAACGGAAATGTGTCCAGCATTATGGAACAGTACATCAGATAAAGCATGTTACTAAAAGTCTTCGGAAGAAATCTGTCTTCATAGGATGAAGCTTCGGAAGACTTTGTCTCTTAGGCTTCGGAAGACTTCATATTTGGCTTCGAAAGATATTGGTCTTGGCTTCAGAAGATTTTACCCTTAGAATATTTCTAGTGCATGGTGTAAAACTTTCGAAGCAATTCTACTTCAGTTCTTTAGTGCATTGCTTGCAGAGAGACATTGGATGTTTTGGTTTGCATCAGACTTAAAGGAATCCTTACAAACTCCCCCCTAGGCTGATGCTACCAAAACATTTAGAAGATCTTCAGATGTTAGTAGTCTTCAGCACAATCATGACCATACCCTTCTTCATTAGATGGTCAGAATCATTCAGACTTTCATAGTATCTTCTCATCTCAAAGAGATCATGCAAAGGTAAGTTGATTATGTCTTGTCATGTATAGACATTCTCAACACCTTGATATCTGATTACATGCCATCTTTCTGGATTGGTAGAGAAGGTCCAGGATAGGATGGGTGTCTTAGCTTCAAGAGGAGCCACTTGTATTGGGGTTGATTGGGCTGCCTCTTCATGCACTTACTCAGGTTGATCTGACTCAGCCTAAGGTGTAGAGGTAGATGATTTAGGCTTCTTCTTCTTAGACTTTGGTTTAGAAGCCATCCTCTTCTTCCTCTTAGATGACTTTAACTGAGAAGACGGTCTGCAGCACCTTGTTGATCATCCTTGTCTTTCTCAGTTGGGTGTTCCTCCCTCACAGGTTCAGAAGGAGAGGGAGTTTGACCCTGCTGTGGATCAGAAGATGAAGCTTGCTGAGGCTCAGCAGGAGGTCTGGGTTGTGTTGTCTCAGGTTGTTCAACCTTAACCTCCACTTCAGGTGGGACTTGACTTGGAA
This sequence comes from Flaveria ramosissima, assembly GCA_025215565.1. Lineage (NCBI taxonomy): Eukaryota > Viridiplantae > Streptophyta > Magnoliopsida > Asterales > Asteraceae > Flaveria > Flaveria ramosissima. Next base: position 43,424,190 of record CM046043.1, read on the forward strand.
GAGAGTGTAAGTCAATCAGCTCTCCACTCTTGATCTTCTGCTTGATTACCCTTATATGTTCATCCATTGTGGATAGAGACATAGGGCCAAGTCTCCTTTCGAAGAATCCATACAGCTTTAAGAAGCTCATCATCCTTTGTCTGTCAGCAGACTTCTTCATACTCTTTTGGATGATGGCTCTTGACTTTGCAACTTCTTCCCTTAGCTTCTTCTTAGTTGTCTTTCTCTCCTTGACTAACTCAAACTCAACAAAGTCATAGGACAAGGGAAGAAGTGCATCTGCCTGATAGAAGCCCATGGCACTCAGGTAGTTGATCATTTTGATCCTATCTTCTTCTTTGTCTACCTGAGGTTCTTGTTGAACCACATCTTCTTGTACAGGGCTTTCTTGAACTGGGGAGAGAGTAGGAGCATGCTTGTAGAGTGTTTTCTGTCTCTTCTCCTCTTTGAATTGGAGAAGTAACCTTGCATCCTCTTTTTCTTTCATCTTTCTTGACACCTCCATGTCAGTCAGTTCATTTAGTTGTTCTAAGGGAAGAGAAATGATTTCATCAATGTCATAGTTCCTGGTCTGCAGGTAAGTAATCCTGACTGCCCTCAACTCATCATCTTGAGTATTTGGTCTGAGGGCAGCCCTGATTGCAGCTTGCATAAAACCTGAAGACCCAGAGAAACTTTCTCCCCTTAGCTTCCTCTTCCTCTCTCTCTCTTCCTCCTCAATTTCCTCAGGAGTCAAAATCCTTTTCCCTTTGTCACCCACAGACCTTTGTGACTTAGGGTGGATAGAGGTTTGGCCTTCATTGCTTGGTGTAGCATCCATGCTCTGGCCAGAGAGGCTGAGAAACACCTTCACCAGCAGGTGTCTCAGAGGGAATGTGAATCTCTGCAGCAGTTGATGATGATGAGACAGGGGTCTCAGGTTCTACCACTGGGCCTTCAGTCAAGGTTTCCCCTATGAAACTAATCTTAGGGTCCACCTCAACATACAGTTGACCGATGGCATTACCTGATTGCCTAAGTCTCCTTCTTAAGCTAAACTCTGCAGTGATCCTGTCTTGGATTCTTTGAGCCAATCTGTCAGCTTGTCTTGAGTTGCTTGGGTTGACAAGTGGCATATTGACTAGATCCAGACTTTCATAGAAGTTCAAATTTTGAAAGTCAAATACTATGATGTAGTTTGAAGTTCCTTGAGGTGGGGATGACACAGCCCTTGGTATACCTTCCTCAAAGAGACTCCTGATGATAGAGTCTATAGAGTCCACATTAATGTGAACTTGAGGAAGTTGCTGAGAATGCACAATTGCAAGTGAGGATGGTGAGTCCTCTATGTCCATTCTCTGTGAAGAACTCCCAGGTTCTGTGGCTGCAATAACTTTCTCCCCCTTTTTGGTAGCATCACCCACTTGTATAGGTGAGCTGGAGGATAAATCAATCACATCCACAGGTTCTTGTGTTCATGGTTGAGCTCTTCTTAAAGGTCTCCCAGATAGTTTTTCCTTAAGATATGAAATCTAAAGTTGCTGATCATTGACCCTGTTGTGTAAGGTAGTCACCTGAGATTCAAGGTGACTGACCTTAAAGACTAAATAGGAGCATGTTTCTGACAGTTTTTGCACCTTTAGTTCAGATTCCCCTCTTCTTTATCAGAAGAATCATTGGGGGATGAGATGATTGGACCAAAGTCCTCTCTCTCACCATCAGCTTGAGGTTCTTGGCTGCTGGTTTTTCTCTGCTCACTAGCAATCTCAGTTGAGATGTCAGTGTTCTGAGTTGCCATGGTTGAGGTCTTAATGATGTAATCACTTGCAGAAGTGAGAGCCTGTTCCATATGGACATCCTGACCAGGTTCAGAAGTGTCCACCTCAGTTATAGGTGACTGATGTGGGCTAGACTGAGGAGACTCAGGAGTACTCATCTCTCTTTGAGTAGGGGAAGAGAAGAGGGACTCATGGTACTCACTGAATCCTAAGTCTGCATCAGTATAGAAGGATAGGCTGGGAATAGGTTGATTTAGATCTAAAGGATGGGGATGGTAACTGTCCCCTGAAGGTTGTTCACTTGAGTGTTGAGACTCAGAGTGAAGGCTTAAGGCTGTTGGGCTTGTGAGCTCATCAGGGTGAGCATGAGGAACCTCAACCCTGATAGTTGAAGAAATGGGAGTGGTTTGTTCCTCAGGGGAAGTGGGAGCTCTAGTATCCACTTCCTCCTGTAAAGGTGAGTATATGGGGACCTGCACAGACTCAATAGCTTGAGCAGGGGTTCGTTTGGATTTTCTTTGGTAGGTGAGGGTTACTTGAGGCCTTTTTAGAGGTAGAAAGGTAGAAGGTGTGGGTTCAACACTAGCTTGTGTTGCTAGGTTGTCAACTTGAGCAATGAGCTCTAACATTTTGGGGACAAGGGCTGTTTCTACCCCTGAGAAGCCTACAGTTGGCTTCTTCATGATTTTAAAGATGTCGGGCTTCATCTGTCCCAATTTAAGAATATTGTCTGTTTCCCTCAACTGTGAGCCCAGTTCACAGTTGAGAATGTATTGAACATATCTAGGAAACATGTAATACTCTAAGGAGTCCAAGTTTGCAAGTAAATTGGTATAAACAAATTGAGAGTACCTGAACTTGACCCCTTGAACCATTCCATGCACTATGAAGGAGAGATCCTCAGGAATCTGGTCCCACCCTCCATGCTTGTTAGACAAGCTGTGGATAACCACATGGAGTAGGTATTTCCACTGGGATGAGACCTTCCCTTTTCTGAAGGTCTTTACAGAGAAATCTCCCTCATAGCCCATCTGCTTAAAGGAATGATTAACAGCTTCCTTTGGGAAGGACAACTCACCTTCTTCATCATCCAGCTGCAAATGAGTATTGATGATGGCCGGAGTGATGAAGATTGTCCTCCCTTGCACTGTGGCAGACAGTGCCTTCTCCCCATCCATGATGACCTCTTGGCAGGTCTTCCAAAATTCAAGCAGATGATCCTTATAAAGAGTAGGATCAATTGTTAGGGAGGTGAAGTAATTTGATAGAGTTAAGAATTGGCAAATATCTGAGAAGCTTTCATCTTTCTCAGAGCTTAAGAGAGCAACTTGATTGTGTTGCCTGTGAAGTTGCATGGAGAAATATGGGTTGTTTCTGCGGTTAAGGTTGGCCATTTGAGAAGCTTAAGGTTGGCCATTTGAGAAGCTTAAGGTTGAAGAAAGGTAAAAACCAAAGGCGATTTTGGGAATTAGGTTTGAGGAATAGTAGAATTGAAGAAGATAGTGAGGAAGAGGGGGAACCGTTGGGTATTTATGTGAAAAGGGATTTGAACCAAAGTTAATGAAAGAGGATAAACTTTGAAATCCGAAAGTCGGTCCCACTTCTGAAAAAGTAGTTTACTTTTGCTCAAAAAGTAGTTTTCTTGGAATTCGAAAAGCTTCCGAAGGTAAATTATCTTCGGAAGTTTTAATGAAAAAGCTTCCGAAGCTAAAATGACTTCGGAATATTTTCCTGAGAGTCTTGAAAATTTTGCTTCGGAAGAGAAATAAACACTTGAATGCTTTGTATATGAAACAACAAAGCTTCCGAGAGTTAATTTTGCTTCGAAAGGAAAAAGTCCTTAAAAACAAATAAGTGTCTGAGACAAGGATTTAAGCTTCGGAAGATAGATTTAGACTTCTTCCGAAGGTAAAATTTCTTAGACAGTTATTTATTTTGAGGACATGATTTTCTTCGAAGATAAAAATATATCTTCCGAAGGATCAGAAAATTTTAAAGAATCTAAGGAAAGTCTTCAAAAAGGATTTGATATCCAAAGAAAACATGAGCTTATGAAAGTGATGAACTAGACAACTTAGGACACACATATTTTAAGGAATAATTAGAATTAGTTTTAAGAAAAGATCTACTCAAAGTTAATCATTCCAATAGCTGATATTAGATATTTAAATCTCTGTTCATCAAAAGCTTTTGTAAACAGATCAGCATATTGTTCATCTGTAAGAACTTTGACTAGTTTAATTAATCCCTTTTCATAGTTAACTCTTATTAAATGATACCTGATATTGGTGTGTTTGGTCCTTGAGTGCTGCACAGGGTTCTCAGTGATAGAGATATCACTATTGTTGTCTATGTGGATAGGATTCTCCTTGAAGTTAAATCCATAGTCCAGCATCTGATTTTGAATCCAAATCACTTGAGCACAGCAACTTGCAGCAGCAATGTATTCAGCCTCAGTAGTTGATGCAGACACACAGGATTGTTTCTTGCATTGCCATGAGACAACCCTTCCACCAAGGAATTGACATCCCCCAGATGTAGACTTTGCAGTCATGTTGCAACCACCATAATCACTATCTGTATAAGCATACAGATTGAAGTCAGGATTCTTTGGATACCATAAACCAAGTGTTGCCAAGTGTTGAAGCAACTTTGAGGTATCTTAAAATCCTTTTGACAGTGATAAGGTGAGACATCTTAGGGTTGGCTTGATATCTTGCACAAATACATGTAGCAAACATGATATCAGGCCTGCTAGCTGTAAGATACATAAGAGACCCAATCATAGCCATGTATAAATGTTCATCTACACACTCCCCCTCAAGATCAGGTCCAAGGGAGTGGTTTCTGGCTATGGGTGTCTTAGCAATCTTACAATCAGTCATGTTGAACCTTTTGAGTATGTCCTGAACATACTTTGACTGACTTATGAAGATGCCATCTTCAACTTGCTTCACTTGAATTCCCAGAAAGAAATTGAGTTCTCCCATTGCACTCATTTCAAATCTGTCTTTCATCAGCTTCTCAAAGTCTTTGCAGAGCTTTGGATTAGTTGAACCAAAGATGATGTCATCTACATACCTTGAACTAGCAATAAGTCATTTCCCTGTCCTTTGATGAAGAGAGTTCCATCTATAGTACCTCTCCTGTATCCATGTTTACAAAGATACTCAGACAATGTCTCATACCACTTCCTGGGTGCCTGATGCAGCCCATAAAGAGCTTTGTCAAGCTTGCAGACATAATCAGGATGATCAGGGTCTACAAAACCAGGTGGTGTTTGACATACACCTCTTCATCAATCACTCCATACAGAAAAGCACACTTTACATCAAGTTGAAAGACCTTGAAGTTCTTGGATGCAGCAAATGCCAGGAATATCCTAACAGCTTCTAATCTTGCTACAGGAGCAAAGACATCAGTGTAGTCAATCCCTTCTTCTTGTGTGTATCCTTGAACAACTAGTCTTGCCTTGTTCTTGATGATAATGCCTCTATCATCCTTCTTATTCCTAAACACCCATTTGGTTCCAATGGTAGTCTTCCCATGAGGAAGAGGACAAAGGTTCCAAACTTTTTGCCTTTTGAATTGAAGCAACTCTTGTTGCATAGCTTCAACCCAACTTCTATCCTTTAGAGCTTCATCAACTTTCTTTGGCTCTATCTGGGATAAGAAACAAGAGTGAAGACAAACATTTGCTTCAAGGGTTTGTCCTCTTGTTCTTACCCCTGTGACAACATCTCCAATGATGTTTGTGGTGGGGTGAGACTTGTGGATCCTTAGCTGAGGGATCACAGCAAGTTGCTGAGAAAGATCCAAATTTGAGAAATTTAGATCTGGCATAGATGATTCACCCTCCACATCACCACACTTATCAAGATTAACTTGATCCAATGAGTGTGTGACATCATTGATGTTGTCATCTATGGTGTGGTTATTAGCATCAAGGAATTCCTGATCACTTTCACCATCACCATTGTTGTCTTCCACAATTGAGGTATCTTTATCTGGTTGTGGAGCCTCTGAGCTGGAATTTGAAGGCACCCCAGATGTATCAGCTGAATTTGTCATTGTAGTGCTGATAGAAACCTCATTTGCTGAAGTAGTTCCAACTGGAGCTGAAGATGTATGAGTTGAAGGTCTTCCTAGCTCAAATCTTGGATCAGGATCACCTGTATTTAAATTTCTGCAGATCCTGAAACATTCTCACAAGATTTGTTAAAACAGTTGGTAACTAAATCAAGATCAAATAGCCAATCAGGACCAGAACCAGCCACACAGGGTGTGTGTTCATTGAAAGTCACATTTGCTGACTCCTCAACAATTCTAGTTCTGAGATTGTATACTCTATAAGCCTTAGCTTGGGAAGAGTATCCAATGAAGTGTCCATCATCTGATTTCTCAGCAAACTTGGCAATTTGATCCTTGGTATTCAAGATGGTGCAAGGACATCCAAATGACCTGAGAAAACCAATGAAAGGTTTTCTCTTGTGCCAAAGTTCATAAGGAGTCTTACCATGTGTCTTAACTACTAAAACTCTGTTTTGCACATAGCAAGCAGTATTTACTGCCTCTGCCCAAAAGGTGATGGGCAGTTTAGAGTCAGACAACATAGTTCTTGCAGCTTCAATTAGTGTCCTGTTTCTCCTTTCAGCAACACCATTTTGCTGAGGAGTCCTGGGAGCACTATATTGTCTTGTAATACCTTTTTCATCACAAAATGTATCAAGGATTTGATTCTTGAATTCAGTCCCTTGATCACATCTTATGGTTTTGACCTTGTGATCACTTTGATTCTCAATTTTTAAGATGAAATTCTTCAGAATCTCAGGGGTTTCATCCTTAGTTCTAAGAAAGAAAACCCAAGTGAATCTTGTAAAATCATCTGTGATCACCAAACAATAAGAGGTTTTTCCTAGACTCATTACACTGGTGGGGCCAAAGAGATCCATATGTAATAAGTGTAGGGGAGTAGTGATGGAGTTCCTTTCCTTAGGCTTGTGAGATACCTTATGTTGCTTCCCTTTCAGGCATGCAACACAATGATCATCACTTGTAAACTCTTTCTTTGGCATTCCAGTTACCAAATCATGTTTAATTAGTTTATTCATGTTCTTAAAGTTTACATGGCACATTCTTTTATGCCATAGGAAAGACTCATCACTATTTGCTTTAGACAGAAAGCATGAAACTTCTCCAGAGGGAGATGTTTCTTGCAAATCCATCTTGTACATGTTCCCTTTCCTGGGGGCTCTAAGCAGGATGTGCTCATGAGGAATGACCACTCCAGGCTTGAGAACAATGCACTCATGCTCAGTATAGAGCATGTTATGACTCTGATCACAAAATTGGGATACACTCAGAAGATTGTACCCAAGCTCCTTGACAAAGTTTACCTTTTCAATGCTGAGCTTACCATTTGTGACCTTGCCCCTTCCAGAAATGTAACCACCTTCATCTCCTCCAAAAGCAACTGATCCTCCATCAATTCTCTCAAAGTTATGGAGTAGTAACCTATTGCCTGTCATGTGCCTGGAGCAGCCACTATCAATGATCCAGACATTTTGTTTGTCTTGAGCTGTTCCTGCACAAAGAAAATGATTAGTTACATTTGGAAACCCAAGCCTTACTTGTCTTGGGCTCACTAAGTATAATAGAAGGTAATGCAACAGTAATAGATCCTATGGTTGTGCTAGAGGATCTTGAGCTGTTGTTGATGGAGAACTTCAGTCACTTGGTCTTTCTTAGACTTCCACACCACCTTTAGAGTCTTGGACTTGACCTTCAAAACCTTGGAAGCTTTTGGGACTTCGCAAGTTTTGATGACTGAACCTTCGGAAGATTCCACACTCACTGCTGCAGACTTCAGTGCTTCGGAAGAATTCCTTTCTTTCGAGACCAACTTTTCTTCCGAAGGTAATTTTCCATTTACCTTCTTCTTTGATTTGGAGCTTTCGAAGGAAACAGATTTTCCTTCCGAAGCTTGAATCTTCTTGAAACTCTTTGAAGTCTTCGTCTTGGTCATATGGACAGTACTTTTAGGATTATATGGACAATCCTTAGCAATGTGAGAGGTACTTTCACACATGACACACAACATTTTCTTCCTCACAAGAGTCTCCTTATGAGAGCAAGTCTGTCTTTGGTCACATCCCTTCTCCACCTTCATCTTTGTAGATGCTGAGGCAGTTCTTTTGGGCTGTGAATTGTTTTTGGAGTTTGATGGTCCAGGCTGTGCAGCAGTGGTACACAGCAGATCAGTCTTCTTCTTGGTACTGAGATGATTTGAACAGGAACCAGAACTCTTAGCTGAAGAGTTTTGGTTGATGTCTTCAGTCTTTACTACTTCAAACCCTGCAGAGATAAAAACTTGTTTCTGCTTAGAGTCAAAAGTAGCCTTGATCTCTTGAGCCTTCTTTGCTTTTCTTTTGCTCTTCCTTTTCAAGTTCTTTCTCTTTGACTTGGTCATCACAGTAGTCTTCTTCTCCTTAGAAGGATAGTGGCCCTTAGTAGAATCCTCCTCTTCACTCTTCTCCGAGGAATTCTTCACTATCTCTTCTTCATCCTCTTCACTTGTAGGATCTATGAGAGGAAGCTCATCTTCACAAGTTCCACACCTAGGAGATCTTACAGACAAGATTGTGTGCGGATGAGCTATCTCATTTGATCCCAGTCCCAGTCTATTTTGATAACACACCTTGTTGTGCAGGGATGAGGATATCATGTTCTTGAAGGTCTCTTCTTCAAGAACACTCTTTTCTGCCCTGGCTTTGCTGATCACAAGCTCAGCCTGGCACTCAATCAGCTTGGTTATAAGATCTTGAATTTGAGTCCTAAAATCTGTATGTTCATGTTTTAGAACTGAAATGGTTTTCTCTAAGTCCTCTATCATTAGTTTATAATCATTTTTTGACTTTCTAAAATCAGATTTTAAAATGTTTAAGGACTCAAGATCAGATCTCATTTCCAAGTTATAGGACCTATATCTGTTAACTTTAGCAATGCATTCAAAGTACAGAGATGTTTCAATACCTTGGCTTCATCATGATCTGCCATTAGTGCTTGATTTGGAGAAGCATCTTCCACCTGAAAGCTTCAGTCAAAGCCTCATTCTTCAACAGCAACAGCAGCTTGTTGCTTTGGCTTCTCATTCTGAGGGGCTTTGTCAGTGTAATTTGGTCTGGTTTGTGCTTGGCCACCATTTGTTTTAGGTGCCTTACACTCTCTAGCAAAGTGGCCCATCAAGTTACAGTTGTAACTTTCCACTGGTTGCATTGCTTGGAAACCTCCTTCCAGTTCTCTTGTAGAACTTCTTGGCTCTATGAGTGAGAAGACCCATCTGCTAAACTATTGCCATATATTCTAGGTCATCTGGATGGATACAATCCAGGTCTTCAAGAGTGAAAAGAGAGTTGCCACAACTTTCATCAGAAGACACAAAGGCTTGAGAAGAGCTTGTCTCTTGGAATGGGCTTCCTTGAGTGTAGTTCTCCCTGGGTGTCTCTGGGAAGGTGATGAAAGGACCCTTTGGTGAGTTGTCAGGGTAGCATATGAGATGATGTTGGGGTTCTATGCTATCCCTTTCAACCACATGCAGGGCTGAACCCAATTGATTGTTGGAGTTTCCAGATGAACCTTGCATGTTCATCTCCATCTGGTAGCCACTGAGAATCCCATATAACTCTGTCAGAGTAAGAGTTTTGAGATTTTCAGTCCTCTTGATCACCACACAGTAGTGTGTCCATTGCCTAGGAAGTGAGGACATGAACTTCCTTACAATGTCTCTGTTTTCAAGAGGAACTCCTCCATCCACAAGGGTATCCACTATCTCAACATACCTGAAGCATTGTTGAGTCATGGTTTCACCTGTTTTGAAGGTGAAGTTTTCAAACTGCTGCTTCAGGAGATCCTTCTTGTTCTCCTTGGCTTCAGAGGAGCCTTCATACATCAGTTTTAGTGCATCCCACAATTGTTTAGCTGTTTTGCACTTCTTGAAACCTCTGTACACAGAGTTTGGAAGGGCAGTTTGAAGAGCAGTCATCGCTTTTCTATCAATCTCTACTCTCTTCCTATCTTCATCAGAGTAGTTAGCCACATCTTTGGGGACCATACCAGCACCAGTAGCAGAAGGAGTGCTGGGTATGAAAGGTCTATTTTCAACAGATTCCCACATTCTTGAGTCTAGAGACCTGATGAAACCTTCCATTCTCATACACCAGGTATCAAAGTCATCAAGAGTGATCAGTGGGGACTTGTTCATGGTTCCAGTTTCCATATCAGTCTTTGAAATGGATGCCATTTTGAAAGTTTAGTATTTGTGTGTGTGAGGGATCTTAAGATGGTGAGATCTTATATCAAGAGCCTGAAATGCTCTGATATCAATTGCAGGACCGGTTAAGTGCTTAACAATTACAACACAACAACACAAAGAGGAGATTAACCAAACTTGATCAAACAGTAAACTGGATTAACCAAGATAATGATACAAAGAACACAAGTAATAATAAAGAGACAGAACAAGAGATTTGGGTTTCAAGGATGCAGTATATTGCTTTCTCAAGTTCTATTACTGTTGGAGCATATATTGTCATATATAGTGTGTCCGTCGCTTGTCGAATAGTCTAGGCTTATTGTAATACACCTGATATGTTGTAAACACATGAAACTGGGTCATCGTAGAGGCATATGCGAATGAGACTCAGTCGTGCGATGAGCCTTGCAATGGGTCAGTCATGCGACTGAGAGATGCGATTGGCCATTCGTAAGACTGAACCATAAAGTATGGTCCGTGCACAATTGAACCATACGCATGGTCCAGTCGTACGATTGAACCATACGCATTTTCTAATCGCACGAATGGGTCCAGTCGTATCTAATATGGGCCGAGGCCTATATATACCAGTTTCAATGTGTAGAGAGATTAGGGGTTTGGGGAGGGAGTCTGCCCGGAGCCTAGGGCTGCCGGATGAGAGGGGAGATCATGCTCGATCTCCCTTGCCAAGAGTCTTGATTCTTATGTTGTAACGAGCTTGTAATCGTTAGGTTTTATCAATGAAACCATTATATTATAGTTCGTGTTATTGATTGTCTCTTGGTTTTTGCTGTTGTTTATCCTTCCGTCAAGAACATGCTCGGATGTTTACCGATCCAGTGACTTCACAATTACAAGTGTTACAAAGCATAAAGAAAGATACTAGAACATGGAATACTTATACTACAACCTACAGCCGACTATACTTTGAAAGCCAGCTGGATACATTGACTAGACACAAACAAAATCAATTGTAGATCAAAAGGCATATCTGCCTTTTGACCTTGTGACTATGACATGCCATAGCTCACATCCTTATCTATTACAAAAGGAAAATACATAAAATAGAAGGTTAAAGACTCAAGACCTCAATGTACAGTTTCCAAAAGCATGGACCTTTTCACCAACTCATGTAAGTTGGGACTTTACAGAGAAGATGCAGCGGAAAGGTGTCCAGCTTTATGGAACAGTACATCAGATAAAGCATGTTACTAAAAGTCTTCGGAAGAAATCTGTCTTCATAGGATGAAGCTTCGGAAGACTTTGTCTCTGAGGCTTCGGAAGACTTCATATTTGGCTTCGGAAGATATTGGTCTTGGCTTCGGAAGATTTTACACTTAGAATATTTCTAGTGCATGGTGTAAAACTTCCGAAGCAATTCTACTTCAGTTCTTTAGTGCGTTGCTTGTAGAGAGACATTGGATGTTTTGGTTTGCATCAGACTTAAAGGAATCCTTACAGTTGTTGTTGATGTAGAAGCGAGGTCTTCAAAATTTTGGTACAACTATATTTTGTAACTCGATGTCACATTGTTTTTGTTGATGAGAGACCGAATACGAACCCCAAATTTGTTTTGTTGATCATAAGCCCAATCTTCAACACTTGAGCCCAAGTCCAACTGTTGTTTTTGTTTAATGATGGAGCCCAAGTAACAAACCCAATAGTGTTCACGAGCCCATTTACAACCCTAGGTTGCAAACCCTAGTTCGGCCGAGGAAGGCCTCCTACGGCTTCCCCTTCCATTCAAGCAACCCTAATTAGGGCAGCCCTAATTCGGTTCGGCGGCCATCTTCATTTGGCAGCCCTAATTCGGCAGCTAAGGCCACCTTCGGCAGCCGCATTCGCAGCCCTTGTCTTCAATTTCTTGCATTGTGTGCATCAGATCTTCTATTGTTGAATGGATTGTTGATGAAATTGCTTTCTTTAGATCTTCAATAATTTTATCAATCTAACCATGAAATCTCATCAAAATCAATATGAATCCATCAACTCCGGCTCTGATACCAATTGTGTGTTCCCGATATGAACGGGATCGATAAGCTTGGATCTTAGGATTCATATTGATAATAACAAACTTGATGATTCGATGCTAAAATAATAATAATGATGAACACAAAAAGTGTTTAATGATTGATGTTTATTGATTTGATGATGAAATCATCATCCATAAAGAATGATGATATGATGTAGTTGGTGATGAAACTAATTTCCACACTTGATGAAGAATTATTCACCCTTTACAATGATGATATATGTTAATATTTATACTAATCTAGCATTTACAATAATTACAAAATAAACCCTAGAATAATATTTTTGTTGTTTTCGTTCTTCAAGTCTTCAACTTCAATAATATTGGAAATCTTCAATTTTTTCAAAGGTAGAATACCCAACAAACACCATGAGACATGAAAGTGACATCTTTATCAACATCCCAATTACTAGCTCCTTCTATATGAGTTTAATAATTTTATGAGATTTGAAGTTTTTTAGTGACAAGAACTTGAGATCTGATGATAATTTTGATGTTAGATGATGAACGTCATCAATAACATGATTAAACATGAACTTAATCATCAAAACGAACGATTTTCTTACCGGAAAGCAAAAGGTTGAACAAGGTTTGCTTAAAATCCAATCTTGAATGTCTTAATTACTTTAAAAATCAATGGAATGGTGGAAAGATGATGATTTTTGATGAAGATGATGAAGAACAAGAAGAAAAGCTTGATGGTGGCTAGGGTTTCTAGAGAGAAAACTTGAAGAATAAGTTTTCAAAATGAAAGAATGAGAAAACAAAGAGAAACCCTTATTTTTAGATAGAATTCGACTAAGAGGGCCTTAGACGGGCCTCCCGGGCCCTTTGCCCATCTCGTCCAATTCCGTCTCATCCCGATCCATGTGTCGTCCAATTTTTTGCTTTTTTAAATTCTACGCATTAATACGATTCCAACGGACTATTATATGCTATATAAATTATTTTTAAATGAAATATTATCTATTTAGTAGTCCTTAGGGAAAACCCACATGTTCGATTTTTGTTGTTTTCTTAACATAGATTTTAATACCTTAAGATTTGAAAATTCTTGATCAAGCCCAAGGTACATAATCATCGTACTACATCCAATCCGGTGAATGTCCTACTTTGACCAATCCTAAGCCCGTTATCACATATTAGGCCCATAATGCATAGTTTTAGAAGTTAGTGTGTCTACACGCGTCTAATGTACTATTCTTAGACCAAACCAACATTAGGTTTCATGAACCCTACTCAGTTCTTGAGGTAAACACCATCCAACACTCTACATGACCAAACCATTTGGTAGTCTTATTGTACTTACCAATCTAGGTGCTAATTTTCTCTTTTTATCAAAGCAAACAATGCCTATCCAAGGAAATAGATCATACACCACCCATAAAAACAAGGTGTCTTGAAATAACCTTTTAGGTCTACAACCTATTTGTTGATATTTCTAGAGTATGGTTGTTGTCCATTACCCAAAGTTAGTTCCCAGTTTGGGTCTGACTTCACATTCAAGGTATCGTTAATGTCTATATATAGGGTGTACCACAAATAACCCGCCACACTACTAACACCTTGACAGTGTATAGTGCCTCGAATGATTTACGGTCCAGTCATCTAACTTACCCGAATTTTGCCCATTACTGACCGACACTTATATCTGTATAATGCCTCGAATGGTGCTAATATAATACTCCAATGGTAGCTATTGTTATAAGGAAACTCATCCAATAGTAGGTGTGTGTCCTAACTACCTACAAAGTCTGTGATACAAGAACTTAACATATCCTACGATGTCTTAATGGTTTCCTCACTCAGATTGTCAGTATGAGAGTAATAAGTTGTACTCCTGTAATGACGCATTCCCAGCAGCTTCTATAAGCTTTGCTAGAATCGTGGCATGAAACGACTGTCCTAACTAAAAACAGTCAACGTAGGTACTCTATTTCTATCCATAATTTTGCTAATATAAATTCTTGCCAACATTTCCATTTTGTAGCCCTTATGAATAGTCAGGAAGTGGGCAGATTTGGTCATTTTATCCTAAATGATCCAAATCAAATCGTTCCCACTACTAGTTCGTGATGAAGTTCACACTAATGTTTTTTTCTCCCCTTTTGTTCTAGAATCTCAGGCTGTTATAACAGGCCAAGGGGCCTTTGATGCCCCGATTTAACCTTTGAACAAGTCAAACACTCGCACACGTCGTTCGCTATGTCCCCTTTTATTCCACACCACTAATATAAAACTTAAGGTCTTGGTACCTCTTGTTAGCGAATGGATGAACACTATACTAAACTTGTGTGCTTCATCCAACACCAATGGCGACACATTCATGAATATGAACCTCATTAGTAAAGTACAATCGTCCATCGTTGTTTGTCAAGACCTCTCAAAGCCTCATTCTACACATTCGATCCCCTCATTGACTCGACTTGAGTAGCAATGATGTGGGTTTTGTTACCAAATAAATAGTCATTCTCAATGTCGTGACGCACACAGGTTTGACTATTTTTTAAAACCCAACACATCGGAACCCACATTTTCCTTTCCTGGGTGACATCATATTTTGCAGTCGTAGACACTGAACAACTCAAATTAACGTCTCTACCTCATGTTTAGTTCTTTATGATAGAAAATGTGTTGAAAACTCTTGTGGTCAGTATAGATGACACAGTTGGAGAACTTAGCGTATAGTTTCTTTTTTTCCAACAATTCCAGGACTGTCCCTACATGTTTCCCATGATCCTTACTGTCCTCAAAATAAATCAGAATATACTCAATAAACACTTTGACAAAATTTATTCAGATATTGCTTACACATCCGATTCATCAGGTCCGTGAACACCGCAGGTGCCATAACTATGAACTCATAATCTCTTGAAGAGTTCTAAATACTTTCTTTGGTATGTCATCCTCCTGTACTCTAAGTTGATGATTTGCGAATGGAGATCAATATTCTCAAAGGTACGTCGATACTTGAAACTGATCGAATAAGTCATTTACTCTTGGCAAAGGATAATGGTTCTTGACCGTTAGCATATTCAGCTTTTGATAGTCCATGCACGTCAAAGGATATATCCTTATTCTTGACATAAAGGACTGGTGCCCCATGGTGAGTGACTGGGTCGTAGAAAACCCTTATCTAACAACTCCTGACGTTGATTAGACAAATCTTCCATCTTCAAAGGTGCTAAGCGATAAGGTGTCCTAGCAACATGCATCACGTTAGGTAAAAAGACCATCTGAAAGTCTATCTATTATGAAGGAGGCAATCATGCCAAATCCTTCTGGAACACTCCTAAATTCTCACACAACACGTATGTCATCTAGTTCTTATTCCTCTGCCTTCATGCTCATGATCTGCATCCTTGTCATCTTCTGATCTCTTTCTATGTACGTCAAGTGTCTCACCGTTTTGCAACGGCATGCGAGCAATCTTCTCGTAGAAGATGACTTCCGTACTATTCCTTTACAATCAGTCCATTCCCGCAATCATGTCGAACTTCCAAGCCAAGATCATATAAGATCTATTGTAAAGGCATGATCCTCTAATAACACAGTACAGTCCTAATTATCTCCCTAGTATTTACAAGACTACCATTAGCCCATTTCATAACACGTATCCTCATAACTGGGGTCAAGTCCAACTTAGTAACAAAAGTCAAAGTCACTACGTCTAGGTCCTGTCAGGCATCATTGACACCAATCACGAATGCCTTTCTATGAATAGGGTTGCCATATTTCCTTGTCCTGGTTTTGCACAAATTGAATACTAGATTTGTGTTGTTTTTCCTTTAATTTTGATTAACCATTTGACCTTGAGCCTTATCTAACCTTTATATGCATTTTGATGATGATCCTAGATTCCACACTCATAATGTCAACGTCCAACTCTTCCCGATTTCACTGCATTAATCGGCACAACTTGGTTCACCAGCAACTTAAACCCCTTGGCTAAGCGCTCTAATTGCTTGAAATTGAAACACATAGGACGTGGCGTCATAGTCGGATGGTGCATATTGCACTTATTAGTCTGCGAACAAGTGCACACATAGTCCTTTATTGCCAACACGGTAGTGGCATGCCCTTTCACGACCTTGTTATTCTTATCCACTTTAACTCCAGCTAGCTTACCCGATTCCCTAACATCCTTCTATGTCTCACTAGCTTTCTCCAAGCACCAATACAAACAATCTTATCAACCAAAGTACATGTGTTTAGTATTGCACTCTAAATGGTTGGGGGTGCAGCAGGGGCAATCATTCCACGACTGTAGAACCAGCCCCTTGATGTGCTCTCAACCTTATTTGATTTATATGTCACAATTATGGTACCAGCTTTGCCAGCTTATGGAATTGGTAGGTATGGGCGTCATGACCATATCCTACTATTGCATAATTCCAAGACTATCAGATCTAACTTTTCCATCTAGTCCACAAGGCAGTACTCCTCAGTTACCAATCCTTAAGCTCTTTCAAAGTCATGGCCTTCATAACCTTCATACCCCGAACTAGTGTTTAGGCATTCTACTATGTTAGTGCTTTGCCCACCAATGAATAGACAACACAATTTACCTTTTGATTCTTAGCACAAATCTTGATGTCCACATCCGTTCTCATTTTCTTAATGCAATGGGTGAGGGCTGTTTCCCTAACTTTCCCATCATACTCCTTTGGCTTGCACGTCATGAACTACGTGTACGTACAACCAATCCTACCTCAAGTACCATTTACTTCCACGTTATCAGTCCCACGATGTCCAACTCCAAACCGCTAGGATCATTACATAGCCCAGTTCAAGCACACCCTTAGTATGCTGAGGATTTTTATATATAAGGTTCCCCGCAGCGTTCCCACCACACCAATAATATACCAAGAATGACGCTTAAACTTGTTACATGAAATTCGCTTATTCCATCAAGCGTAATGCTATAACATTCCAATAGCCAATGCTGTAAGACTTATGATCAGTTTGAACAAAGCAACATAGGTACAAGGAGTCTCACCTCTCTACTTCAATGAGTTTTGACTATGGCGTTTTACTACACTTAAGTTTGTTCGATTTCAAGATTCATGATTTCATGGGTTTCTTCACAATGTGGTTAGATTCATCAATTTGATTGGAATTTTTTTGGCTTTCAAGATTTTGCATTTCAGACGGTGCAAGACAATTAGGAAGGTTTGGTAACGAGTGAAGCAAAACATTAGATCAATACGAGACTCGGCTTGAGGAACATGATAATTATGTTTAAGACACTTTTGGATGAAATACGACTCCAGATGAGCTTTCTCAAAGCAAACAACTTCGGCATGGTTCTTAGATGACACTGATATTTCAAAGTTGCATTAACGTGAGGTTGATACGAGAATTGTGTTTGTTAAGATTAAAGGTATA
The DNA here is from genome assembly GCA_025215565.1 of Flaveria ramosissima. Taxonomy (NCBI): domain Eukaryota; kingdom Viridiplantae; phylum Streptophyta; class Magnoliopsida; order Asterales; family Asteraceae; genus Flaveria; species Flaveria ramosissima. The sequence goes on from CM046043.1 coordinate 43,441,678, forward strand.
GTTCAAAATAAGAGGATCATTGTAATGAGTTTTCAGAATAAGTGCGGTTTTGAGGGGAAAACAATCAGAAAGATTATTAAGAGTCGTTATGAGAATTGGGTAATGAGTTTTAAAATCCAAGAAGACAAATTCAATGATAATACGATAACAACACGATGTTTCAAGTGTAATGTTTGGTTTACAAACCAAGGCAAATACGTTGACTTATCAAAGTATTAAGTCAACCACAACCTTAATGAAGACATGCGTAACTATAAGCGGACACTCACCCCAAGGGTTCCCAGGTAAGGTAAACGGATCCATCGGTTGATTTGCATTTATATGAATAATCTGTCACACCCCAACCTTGACGGCGGAAACGTCGAGGAGTGAGAGTTAAGATCATTCACAGCCACATAACGCTATTATTAAATTCAAATATATTATTCATAAGTTTGAAAGGTACAATACAAGCATAAGTCTCAAATAAGAACACAAAATAAAAAATATAACAAACTCATTCATTAAATTAAATAGGTCCATTCCTAGGTGTGAACAACTTCAAAAATGGCGATCAAGCTTGAGTATTTCCTGAAACATGTTAAAAATAAAAGGTCAACATAATGGTGAGATTTCTATAGTTTTCGATACATAAGTATATAAAAGATGGCAATTCATGTTGTAAGTTAGAGAACAAAGTAACTAGGGATGTAAGACAGAATGCACAATCAAACCTCGACAAAGTTTTACAAGTCTCAAACGTTTACAAGTATATACAATTAGCTAAGTGTACTTGGATCAACCAAGCAAGTTTTTCTGACCCATAGATCTATGACGTCGCTAGGCTAGCAATAGTTAATAATTGTACATATATTCGACATTACATGGTAGCCACAAAGTTCAGCTAACCACAACATACAAGTAAATTGCCATAAGTTTACAAGAATCAAACGTGTTTACAAGTGCAAAGTTTATAATGTAACATGTTTCACCCCAAAAGTGTAAAAATATAAAAAGGGGTATAGAAATATTCACTTGGTCAATAAATATATAATTGACGATTAATAAGAAAAAAAATAATAAGCAACGTTCCAACGTAGTTCTTCACAAGGTACCTAAGTATATATAATTACAAGATTTAAGTTTTAATGATAAGATTAACATTTAAACATGATCTAGGGTTCCAAGGGGGAATTTAGGCTTTGATATATAAAGTTCATAGTGAAAATACTTTTGTTTCCACTTTAATGAATATGATTTCATCAATATAACAATTTATCATAACGAAACAAATTTTTAATCGTTTGATATAATTAACAAAAATAATAAGTGTAAATACATTTTTATTTACAAAACTTATAATTTTATACAACAACATTTGAACCAATAATGATTTTTAATGATTTAAATCATTATTTAAAGTCTTTTCTTTGTAATAATAAACTAACTATAATTCTTGTTTTATAAAAATATTGAAATTTATATAAAGAAATAAATTTGTAGAAATTTGATAAAGTGGTTTACAAACAAATAAAGTTTATAAAATTATCTTTAATAATTTTTCACAATTTTTACATATTTATTTGAAGGCTGGAATGCCTTAAAAAAATTAGTGGAGGTTTCCGTGTTCGAACTCGAGACCTCGGGTGTAGAATGTATGAGTGTTACCAGTGGACTAAGGGCAGTTGCCATGCAAAGACCTGGTTTCAAAATCTTAAAAACATAATTATAAGGAAAGCCCCAAATCCAAGAACCCTAGATTGTTCTTGAATAAAATTGGACATCAATTCAATGCTGTTAACGAATATACTCATGGGGCTTTTGTTCCCCATGATTAAACGATTGTTTAGGTGGGTTCAATTACCCGTTTTGATTATATATGATGTTAAGAACACTTGATGAAATGTCGTGGCCGTAGATGAACGATGGTTTTGAATTTCTTGATGATATTCCAATTAACCTTGAGGGTAGCTTCGTAAGAGGATTAGGACTAAAAGCCCTTTATCAAATCCAGGTCTTGAATCCCAGAAGATGGTGTTCAAGTGTAGTGCAGGTTGCGGCGATGGAGATGATTGAATTTGTTTGATTTAGTGTTTTCATGTGAATTACGAGTTGTGAACGTTTAGAATTACTTAGATGATTGTTTAGGTTAGTTCAATTAGGTTATAATTGGGATTAAATGGTTGAACGGTTATGGCATTCAATTTCATCGGTTACACGATGATTCACGTAGTAACTGATGATTTAAACACAATTAAATCACACATTTAAGTTCGAATCACGCACGCAAAACGTTTTGGACCGGTTTTGGGCTTCAAAATCTTGTATTTTGGGCGATTTGGACATCGCCGGAGCTTGCCGGAGCTTCGCCAGAATACCCGCCGGATTTACGGGGGTTGAAATGGGGGAGGGAGTTTGGGTTTGAGAATTTGTAAGGCCTCGTTCCCAGGACGCCTACAGTTGGTCATTCATCGCACTCAAAACATATAATTACATTTTACCTTTCATAAATCGTTGCAGCGGAATCATTAAAAACAACATTTTCATCCATCAAAATACTTTTGCAAAATAATACAACTGTTCCTTTTACAATATCATTTTACATTCATTACAAAAGCATTAAACATAAGGATGCCATCCAAAATACGCTGAGTAGCCGCCCCGTGTCATCCTCAGCAACATACCTGCCAACTAGAAACACATCAAAGTCAGCGTTGCTGAGTGAGTTCTAGTTTTATAATAAAACTTACTTTTCTTTCGTAAAACTGTTCTTTACTTTCTTTATAAAAACATTCGTTACATACATGTGATCACACATCATACGTACATACAGATAATATCATTATTATCTTCATCATTACGTTCGTTACATTCATCATTCATCGTACATTATTATCTTTCACTTCTTTATAGATCCTGTCAGACTTTACCCTCTTCATGGCACTCAGTCACGATTACTGAAGTCGAATGACAAGGACCCGTTCATACCATTCTAGACCCGGTCAGACTTTACCCTCTTCGTGTGTTGGACCAAAAGAACCAATGAGCCGGATCAGAAAAACCTTTAAGTCCCACAGACGTCACAACAACTACTGAAGTCCACAACAGCTGAAGACAACAACTGATTACAAAGTCTGAAGACACAAGTGCTGAAGACAAAGTCTGAAGACAAGTGCTGAAGACAAAGTCTGAAGACAAGTGCTGAAGACAAAGTCTGAAGACAAGTGCTGAAGACAAAGTATCAGACGTTGTCACAGCAGCTGAAGAGAACTTCTTCAGTAGTTGTGACGGTTTACTTTCAGTAGTTTTATGTTTTCTCTTTTCAGTAGTTTTGTAAAACGACTGAAGAGCTTGTTCTTCAGTCGTTGTAGTATTAGTAGTTTCTTTTCAGTTGTTTTATGTTTTATACTTAGCACTCTGACATGTTCTCAGTAAGTGGGAACATTTCAGTAGTTTATTATGTATTAGTTATTTTTGTACTAGATCTGCTAGTAATCACCATCCCGTGATTACAGCAGTGATTGCACTCTATATAAGGAGTGCCAACCTTATTGTAACTGTGAATGATTTAGCAATAATATTGGGCATTATTGAAACATTCCTTATCACAGAAAAATATTCTCTCGCATTTGTTTACGAGTAACAAACTCTTGCTATAATTTGACTAATTCTTCTTTTCATTCCGCTGCATTACACTCTAATACTTAAAACTTGTGATCGCTGATCCTGACAAATGGTATCAGAGCAGGTTAATCATTGATCGATCTAATAATTGATCATTGAAACTGCTCTTCAAGATCCAAGTTTGATTGAATTAGCATTTTTGCAAGAAACTGTTATAGAGATTGAATTTTCTGTGCTTTTAATCATTCATCCTGAGACTTATTCTTGGTTTTTATTGAGTTTGTTGTGGTGTGTCTAAATAATTTTTTTTTTCTTGAATAAAATTGTTTTTGGATCCAAAATGACTACTCCTTCCAATGATCCTCACAATACTGGTTCCTCAACCAAGCCTCCAATGCTGGTTAGGAATGAGTATAACATATGGCAACGTCGTATGCTCCATCACCTGTCTGTTAACAGCTCAGGTTGTTGGACATCAGTGGTACATGGTCCACACAAGCCTATGGTGAATAACCCGGAAACCAATCAAATGGTTCCGAAGAGGAAGGATCAATACTCAGATGAGGATAAGAACTTGTTTGAAATAGATGCAAAAGCTCATGGAATTCTGGCCATGGCACTACCCAATGAAATTTATTCTGGGCTAATGCATTATGAATCTGCCCATGACCTCTGGAATGCCTTGAAAGAACAATTTGGAGGAACAGATGAGGTCTTGGCAAATAATAGAGAGATCCTTGCCCAACAATATGAGACATTCTCTCATAGGAAGGGTGAGACACTGACTCAACAGTTTGAGCGGTTCTCTTGTTTGATCTCTGAATTGAAAATGGTCAAACATGAGTATACTAATATTCAGATGAATAACAGATTTCTCAGATCACTGCCTGAGAGATGGGATACATATACCATTGTCCTACGCTCCAGTGCAAATTTGGACAAACTATCTCTCACCCAACTTCATGGGAAATTGCTCACATTTGAGAGAGAGATAGAACAAAAGAGAAAACTGTCTTCATCTGGTAAGCTCACTGAGGACTTTGAACCAGGCAACACTGCTCTGGTTAGTCATGAGTCAGAATATGCTTCATCTGAATGCCAGTATGATGAGCATATTGATTTCTCTTCAAACATTTCTGATTCAGCATTTGTGAGTGTTGATAGTCAATTTTCTGGGTGCAATAATGACAATCTATGCTTCATCATGGATGATCTCAAGGGGATTGCTGATGATGACTTAGAAGAGATGGATATTTTGAGCCAAATGGCCTTGATAAATATCAGATCTCAGAAGTTCTACAAAAGAACTGGAAGAAAGTTCCCAGGACTCTCTGGCAAAACCAAAGTTGGTTTTGACAAGAGTAAGTTGAGGTGTCACAGATGCCAAAGGCTTGGACACTTTGCTAGAGAATGTAGATCATCTGGATCTAATTCCTCTGCACCTTTTGTGACTTTTCCTAGCAATAGTCAACAAAACAAAGGGCAACATCCTGTCAATTCTAGTCATCAGTCTCAACTACAATCTCCTGCATATTTTGTTCCTCAGGGTCAAATGCCTTACCCTTACCCGTGTTATTACATGCCACAAACCAGTCAAGTTCAAGCTCCTATGGTACCACAACCTCATGCACTCCCAGAACCTCAACCATCTCATCAACCCCCTCAACCTCAACAACATAGCTTCTTCACCCCAGAAGTTGTTGATTGGAGCAGCTTGCCAGATGACATGTCTGGTCATGAACAACTGTTCACAAGTGCTGATCAACATGGTGGTGATAGTCCTTTTGGAAATCTGGCACTTATGGCTCTGGAATCAACTGAGGGTTCCTGCTCAACTGCATCATCTTCACATGTAACTCAGGTATCTTCAAAGGCTAAAGCCAAGTTATGTTCTGAATCTTGCATTGCTGCCTTTGTCTCTATTAGAGAGGCAAATGTAGCATTAATAAATGAAAAACTTGAGTTTGAGAAAACAATTTCCAAAAGACAAGCTGAGTATGAGTCTGCTCTTAATAGTAAAAATGATGAGATTTATAAGCTTAAATGCCAATTAAATGATGAAAAGGCTAAGCTAGAGGTTATTCTGGAAGACCAGAAAAGTCTTAAAGAAACCCTTGCAGTCACCCAAGTAGAGTGTGATCGATGGGTATAATCATGCAAAGGTTTTGAGATGCTTCTTAGTAAGCAATCAGCTTCCAATGTGAAGTTTGGCATTGGTTATAATCACACTGCTCCTCCTACAGATTTTGCTCCAAAAGTAGAGGTGAAATCTGAGGAGAAAGCAATAACCAATCCACCTCATCATGTGATTACTTTTTGATAAAGCATCATCAAAAGTTGAAGTCAGCACTAAGCCCTCTCAGAACCTATCAGCTAATGTTGATGGTTCAATTGCTGACACTCACATGATCAAAGAGTTGGTCAACTCAGGAGTTATTTCTGAAAGTCCTGAAAGGACTGGAGAGCAAGATTTAACTCCTGAAGTTCAAGCTCCAACTACTGACAGCACTGAAAAGAAGAAAACTGTCAGTAGAAAGAGTTTGAAGACTACTAAAGAGGAAGTCAAGAAAGCAAATAGTGCTTCCAATGTACTGAAGAGCAAGTCTTCAGTAGTTTCATCCTCTTTAGTTGATGATCAACATAAGATGAAAAAGAAACCATGTGAAGTATGTGGTTTGTTTAATCATCTCACTGATGATTGTTGGTACAAAAGAGGATCCAAACTCAAACATAAAGATGAAATTAAAGAGAAAATGGTTAAAATGAAAAATGAGTTTAAAGCCACATTTGTACCAGCAACATCAAATCCTGTAATCCTTAAGTCCAAAAAGAAATCCAAAAAGGAAGGGGTTAAACAGGTAACAGCTGAGGTTGCTCAAAAGAAGAAGGTGCAACATAAGAACTTATCAAACTCCAGTGCTAATGTGTCTGAAGAGCTGAAAGCTTTATCACAAAATCAGACACAGCTGGTTATGATGGTTCAACATCTATTGGGAAGAGTCAACCAATTAGATGTTCCTATGTTGAATCCACAGAAAAGGAGGTCCAAGCCAAAGGATTCCTCTTCTCCACCATCTTCTTCCTCTCAAGCTGTTATTTCCAGCAAACTTGTTAGTCCACCATCTGTTGATGTGAATAGGCCCAAAACCAAAAAGGTTTGGGTCTCAAAATCTAACTAATTTGCTTTGTTCTGTAGGGTTCTTCAACATGACACAGAGGCATCTGGTATGTAGACAGTGGAGGATCCATGCATATGACAGGAAACAGATCACTTCTTAATGACTACTCTCAAGGAAGGAAGGGATTTGTATCTTTTGGCAATGATGCAAAGGGTTACATCATCGGCAAAGGCTTTGTTTCCAATGGGGAAATAAAGTTTGATGATGTTAACCATGTGGAAAATCTCAAGTACAACCTTTGAGTGTCAGTCAAATGTGTGACAAAGGCCATGTTGCTCTTTTCACAAGTCAGAACTGCCGGATTCTGTCATCCAAAGTTCTGAGTTTGATTGACAAGGTGTGGATAAACACACTCTCCTTAAGGCCAACAGGACAGGAAGAGTGTATGCCTTAGATCTTTCTAAGAAAATAGATCTCAAAGGCCATCCTTGCCTATTTTCCAAGGCTTCCCCTCAAGAATCTACACTATGGCATAGAAGGCTGGGTCATGTTAATCTCAAAAACATAAATCAGCTGATCAACCATGGTTTAGTAAGGGGATTGCCTATGAAGGAGTTTAAATGTGAAGATGACTGCACTGCTTGTCTAAAAGGAAAACAGCACAAAGTTTCATTTCCCTCCATAGAAGAACCTAAGTCCACAGCCTGCTTACAGCTTCTTCACATGGATCTCTTTGGTCCTGTGAGAGTGATGAGTATGGCTAAGAAGAAATACTGTCTAGTAATTGTGGATGATTACTCCAGATTTGTATGGACTTTCTTCTTGCATTCAAAGGATGAAGCAGTTCAGAAGATTATCAACTTTGTGTTGTATGTTGAGAAGCAGTATTCCCTCTCAGTCAAGTGTATTAGAAGTGATAATGGAACAGAATTTAGAAACAATACACTTGATGAGTTCTACCTCTCAAAGGGAATCAAGAGGCATTTTAGCATTCCAAGAACTCCTGAACAAAATGGAGTAGTGGAGAGAAAGAACAGGACCCTTATTGAAGCTGCAAGGTCCATGTTGGCTGACTCTGGATTGCCAATGACTTTTTGGGCTGAAGCTATCAATACAGCTTGCTATGTACAAAATAGAGCTCTAGTGAATAAGAGGTGATGAAAACTCCATATGAAGTTCTTCATCATTTGGCCCCTCTAATTTCATTCTTCAGAGCTTTTGGATGTCCTTGTTTCATTCTCAACACACGGGATCAACTCCAAAAATTTGATTCTAAGGTGGATGCGGGATATTTTGTTGGTTATTCATCAACTTGCAAAGCATACAGAGTCTTCAACTGTAGAACAAAATGGTTGAAGAGACTCTACATGTTAAGTTTAATGAATCTCCAAAGGACAAGATTCCACAAAACCCTGTGGAGATATTTGATTTGGACATACTACAATATGCTCCTCATCAAACTCCTGCTGTTGCTCCTGTCAACAGTTTCCACCTGGTGGTACTGCTGGTGCTGATGATGATGATAGTAGTACTCACCTCTTCAGATTTACTGATCAACTGCCTGATTCAGCTAGACCTGATGTTCCTGTAGCTCCAGCAGCTCAATCCACAACAAATGCTGATGAGATTTCTACAACTTAACTTCCTTTGAACTACCATCTACTGATTGGTTTCAAGGAAATACTTCACCATCACCATCTGTTGCTGCTGAGCCTGCTACAAACACTTGCACTGATCTCATTGTGTACCAAGATCTGAAGAATCACCCTATGTCTCAAATCATTGGTGATATCACTGCTGGAGTATCAACAAGAAGTCAATTGTCAAATTTCTGCTTCTATGCTCTCTTCATTAGTCAGCAAGAGCCAAAGAATTATCACATTGCTTTAAAGGACAATGGATGGGTTGATGCCATGCAGCTTGAGCTTCTTCAGTTCAAGAAACAACAAGTGTGGGAACTGGTTCCTCTACCTCCAGGTAAGTGTGCAATAGGCACTAAATGGGTGTTTAGGAATAAGACTGATGAAAATGGGCTTATTGTTAAGAACAAGGCCAGACTGGTTGTTCAGGGGTTTGCACAAGAAGAAGGTATTGATTATGATGAAACCTTTGCTCCTGTAGCCAGACTGGAAGCAATTCGATTGTTTTTAGCTTATGCTGCTTATCAAAATCTTAAAGTTTTTCAAATGGATGTCAAAAGTGCTTTTCTGTATGGGAAAATTAAAGAAGAAGTTTATGTATGTCAACCACCAGGTTTTGAGGACAACAAACATCCTAATTGGGTGTATAAGCTTGATAAGGCTCTTTATGGGTTGAAACAAGCTCCTAGAGCCTGGTATGAGACATTATCAAACTTTCTTCTTGAAAATAATTTTACTAGAGGCACCATAGATAAAACTTTATTCATTAAGAAAGCAGGGCAGCATAATTTACTTGTTCAAATTTATGTAGATGATATTATTTTTGCATCTTCTGATCCACAGTTGTGTGATGGCTTTACAAAGTTGATGCAACAAAAGTTTGAAATGAGTGCAATGGGGGAATTACAATTCTTTCTGGGTTTGCAAATCAAACAAAAGGCTGATGGAATTTTCATTCATCAGTCCAAATATACAAAAAATCTTTTGGAAAAATTTGATTTACAAAATTGTAAACCTTGTTCTACTCCCATGTGCAACACCACACAACTGGATACAGATCAGAAAGGTAAAGTGGTTGATGAAACACTTTACAGATGTATGATTGGGTCCTTGATGTACTTAACAGCTTCTAGACCAGATATTATGTTTGCTACATGTGTTTGTGCTAGATTTCAGGCTGCACCTAAGGAGTCTCATTTGATTGCAGTCAAGAGGATCTTTAGATATTTGCAAGGCACTCCATCTCTAGGTTTATGGTATTCTACTAGACATTCTGGTAAACTAGTTGCTTTTTCTGACAGTGATTATGCAGGGTGTAAGTTGACCAGGAAATCAACTTCTGGTGGATGCCAATTCTAGGCAACTGTTTGATTTCTTGGCAGAGTAAGAAACAAACCTCAGTTGCTACATCAACTGCTGAAGCCGAGTACATTGCTGCTGCAAGTTGTACATCTCAGGTATTATGGCTTCAAAACCAATTATTGGATTATGGCATAACTGAGACTAAGACTCCATTGTTAATGGACAGCTCTTCAGCTCTTTGTATTGTCAAGAATCCTGTCCAGCACTCTAGGACTAAGCATATTGAAATCAACACCATTTTATTAGAGATTGTTTTGAAAAAGGTCTGATTGATCCAAAATTTGTTCCTAGTGCTGATGAGCTTGCAGACATTTTTACTAAGCCTTTGGATAGTTCAACTTTCCACAACCTGGTGTTAAGGCTTGGTATGCTGCAGCTAGAATAAGTGACAACTACCGATAATCTCAGTAATAAATACTGATGATCATTGGTAACCATGTCATATATAAGTACTTCATTTGTTAAAACAGCTGATGTAGTTATAACAGCTGATGAAATCACAACAGCTGATGTAACTACAACTGCTGATGTCAGAAATGCAGATAAGTACTGATGACCAATGAAACATCAAACTCGGATTTAAATGTGGAGGTCAGACTGAAACAGCTGAAAAGCTATGAATTGACGACAACAGCTGATGAGTAATTTCTCTTCAGTTGTTTCTACAACTGCTGTTTCTAAACAACTGAAGCCACAGCTATGTCTTCAGTAGTTTACAACTACTGAAGACTACCACTAGTCTTCAGCTGTTTACAACAACTGATGACAAAACCACTGTCTTCAGTAGTTTCATAACTACTGATGACAAACACCATGTCCTCAGTTGTTTCACCACCTGAAGTCGGAATTGTCCTCAGTAGTTTTATAACTACTGAAGACTAAATCAAAGACTTCAGCTGTTTCAATGTCTGACGGTTAAACCCAAGTCTTCAGTTGTTTTATAACAACTGATGATCACACAAATACGGTCAGTCATTTCAACCTCTGAAAGTTAATGCCACGTCATCACTAGTTTCAACAAATGATGACTAACACCAAAACCTTCAGTCGGTTCATAACCCTACCCTATAAATACCTTATCTCACCAGAGTTTTTCTCACCTTTCCTCTCAAACCTAACGTTCAAAAACTCTGTACCCTCTCTTCATCCATGGCGACCATGCAACTAAAACCACGACACAACTGTGTCGCTCACCTTACCAAATCACCATACTGGACCAAGTTTCACAACGCCATTGATTTAATGGTCCAGTCACCTTACCAAACAGCCTTTCTGATAAACCCCACCATATATGCCGAATCCCTTAGCCAATTCTGGACAAACATCACTCTTGTTTCTGAGGAGAATGACACAGAGTCGCTTCATTCGTTTGTCCATAGCCAAAAGGTGGTCATCAATCCAGAGATTCTTCGCCAAACCCTCAATCTGGATGATGCCACTTTCCCGACTAGCTATCCAAAGGGCACCACTGATCTATCATTTGCCCACCATGGATACGAAGGCAACCTGAGTGCCTCTACCATATTGAAGAAACATTTCCAGGATGCTGAACGGCTTATCTTTCATATGGTCAATGTCTGCCTGGCCCCCAAGACTTCATCATGGGATCAAATGTCCACAAGGTGGCAACAGGTATTGTACTCCATCCTTGAGCAACAACCTTTAAATTTTTCTGAAATACTATTCTTAGAGCTCAAGGATATGGCCCAAAAACAACTTTCTAACCGTTGGATATTATATCCTCGGTTCATAATGGCCATAATTGAAAACCAGCTTCAAGCTGAGGGACTTGTTGGCCTGGGAGTCCCTGCTATGGCTGTATTGCCTGAAGTATACTCCCGGCACAACTCTGACCAATCACTCAAAATGGCTGCCAAGCTGCGCAAACCCACGCAGCTGGAACCCACAGCCACCACCACAAAATCCAAAGTCCCCACCAAACCAAAAACAAAACGAACCAAAACAGCTATTCAGGAAGATGAGTCCCCTGAAGATGCTCCTGTACCACCAAGACAGGATATACTTGCTGGTGTAAACCCCCCAGTAGTATCAGAGACTCACCCAGCCACAGCCGCTCAGGATTCCTCTCAAAAAGAACCTGAAGCAACCAAAGAAGGGGTACCCACAAATCTGGAATCTTCCTCATTTGAGGAGATTGCCATTGAAACACACCATTCTCCCCAGGTGCATACTACCCTATCTCCTCATGAAAATGCCCCCCAAAGTCCAACACTTATAATTGCAAATGTGCTGACTCAGCTGCATGCCTCTCCTCCTCCCCAACAACCACCTAAAGGGAAAACCACAGATATTGAGGTAGAGGATCAACATGCTTCTGACAACTCACAGCACAGGGGTTTAAATGTTCAGTCTCCTAGTGTAGATACGGAGATAAGAATATCTGGTGAGGCTGCCACCTCTTCTGCATCAGCACATGATCAGACTGAGGCTGGTAACATGGCTAAGACCTCATCAGAGGCAACAGCTGATGAAGGACATCGTCCTGAGGCTGGAAGTCCCCAGTTCCGAGAAAAAGGGGCACATGCTACAACTGGTCTACACCCAGGGCATGTACATCTTGCTACTAGCAGGAGGTCAGGTGATTCAGCATCTGCTGATGATGACCTGGGCTTCTTTTATGATGTTCTAGCCCAGAACACAATTCTTGAGGAAGAAGTCAGTAGACTACAAAGACTACTTGACCAATTCTCTCAAGAAGCAAGTCCATCTGATACCACCATACACCCACAGATGGCACCTTCACCTGAAGGTCTCCTAAACACTCAGCCACTAAAAACATTCAATCCACCAGCCTCTGCCTCTGGCACTGCTTCTCAGGGACAGAACCCCTCTGAGCAAACAGCTGCTATCTTCCACAAATCCCTACCTCTCATCACCCCAATAATCACAGACATTGTGATCAAAACCTTGGATGACAGACTTCCCTCAATTATACAGCCACTGGTGGAGGAGATTGTGAGCACAAGGCTTTCTACTACTCAAACCCTTGCAACCAATGCAACCAAAAAGGGGGAGAGTCAGTTAGTCAAAGACAAAGGAAAGAGCATATTGAAAGAGAGAGAACAGGAGGAAGAAGAGGTTGTGAAAGAGACTGAGAAGGAAGAAGAGTATGTGAAGGAAGCTGACACTGATCAAGTGAGTGAAAGTCACAAAGACTTTCATATCACATATAAGAAGAGGAAGATTGAAAGAAAAGAAAAAGAACTCCAACTTGATGAGATGGTCAAAATGGCGGATGCTACACATAGTAAATCTATGGACTCCATTATTGATCAACTATACAGACAAGGGTTCGATACTGCACAGCTTGACTCAGAGATTAGAAGACTTGAAGTTGAAGAAATTAACTCAAGATGGGCAAGTTATGATGTGTTAGAAAGAGAAAGACTGGAGATCATGATCAGATTCATTGCAAAGTATCTTGGAAGATCATTGATAGAGATTAAGTCATGGACCAGGGACAGTATCTTGGCAATAACCACCAAGATCTGTACGTCTGAAGCATACACAAAGGGATTAGTGATTGAAGCACTAAATGAAGCAGGTGCTGGAAACAGAAACGAACTAGCAAAATACTCCAAAGCCTCACTCATTACAAGAATGCTAGAACAACCTGCAAAACCTACCACTTCAAAATCACCACTACCACAACCCATTAAACCAACTCCTTTACCCTCAAAACCAACAGCCGATGATGCATCCAAGAAGAAGAAGAGAAGGATGTTGAGGCTAGAAGAAGAAGATGAAGAGGATGATGAGGAAGAAGATAGGTTGCCTCTTTCTGCAGTCCTAACTTTGCCTAAAGCCAAATCTATGCCCATCACTCCCACCTCGCAGATGGAGACTGTGAGAGTAAAGATAGAAGAAGAGCAGCAGCAAAGGCTTCATGATGAGGAGATGCTGAAGAGTATAGACAAAACTTATGCTGCTTCTTCATCAATAATAAGTATGAAGAAAGAAGCTCTGAGATTGTACACCCTTGCCAACACATTTCAATATCAAAAGGAAAAGGTGAGGATATGGCCTGATCCTAGGGTGGCTCACAGAATTGTGAAGAAGGACATCCCTGCAAGATACAAGGGCCAGATAAAAAGGATCGTAGATGAAGAGATCACAGTGGTCCTTGTGGTATCACCCTGGGAAATTGTAGAAGACTTCAAGAAGGCTTATGAGACTAAACAGCCTCCCCAAAAGATGTTAGAAAACAGAGTAATCAAGAAGGGGTTAGTCTACAAGAAGCTTGAGAACTTCAAACAAAATGAGCTCAGTCTGTTACTTGAAGGTAATCACCCAGATGAGTTTGCCTACAGACAGATCACAACAGTTGAGCTCAAAAATGGCAAACAGGCCAAATACATCTCAGAGCTGTATGGGCGTGAAGGATTGTTTGATGGTGAACCAGAGAATCTTACTATGGAAGAACAAATCATGTTTCTCAGAGCATACACCAGAGAATCCTACAGGCTTATACATGGGAAGTGAGTTTCATGGATGGGGGAACAGCTCAGTGTCCAATTCCCCAATACAGAGCTCCCATCCATACTTTGCCAACCAAATCATCAGACTCACTTCTAGGCCGGTGCTTATATGGGTCATCTTCTCAACTGATCAAGAAGGAAAAAGACCAACCATTTTGCCAACAATAAGTGGGACCTCAATAAAGTTAAAGGTTTTGGCTGCATTGGTTCAGGGGGAGTTTGTTGGACCAAAAGAACCAATGAGCCGGATCAGAAAAACCTTTAAGTCCCACAGACGTCACAACAACTACTGAAGTCCACAACAGCTGAAGACAACAACTGATTACAAAGTCTGAAGACACAAGTGCTGAAGACAAAGTCTGAAGACAAGTGCTGAAGACAAAGTCTGAAGACAAGTGCTGAAGACAAAGTCTGAAGACAAGTGCTGAAGACAAAGTATCAGACGTTGTCACAACAGCTGAAGAGAACTTCTTCAGTAGTTGTGACGGTTTACTTTCAGTAGTTTTATGTTTTCTCTTTTCAGTAGTTTTGTAAAACGACTGAAGAGCTTGTTCTTCAGTCGTTGTAGTATTAGTAGTTTCTTTTCAGTTGTTTTATGTTTTATACTTAGCACTCTGACATGTTCTCAGTAAGTGTGAACATTTCAGTAGTTTATTATGTATTAGTTATTTTTGTACTAGATCTGCTAGTAATCACCATCCCGTGATTACAGCAGTGATTGCACTCTATATAAGGAGTGCCAACCTTATTGTAACTGTGAATGATTTAGCAATAATATTGGGCATTATTGAAACATTCCTTATCACAGAAAAATATTCTCTCGCATTTGTTTACGAGTAACAAACTCTTGCTATAATTTGACTAATTCTTCTTTTCATTCCGCTGCATTACACTCTAATACTTAAAACTTGTGATCGCTGATCCTGACATCGTGGCACTCAGCCACGATTACTGAGGTCGAGTGACAAGGATCCCGTTTCATACATTAATAGGATATTTCGTTAACGTTCATTTCATACATTCGCTCTTTCCATCATTACCTTTCTCATTCATTAATTCACGCCATACTCCCGACTCATGTCCGAAGACTGGTACTGTGTCAGGGTCTGTACACAAACCCCCGACTCCTGTTCTAAGACTGACACAGTACCGGAGTACGCGACAAGGACCTCTATCGAGTCTGTTGCGACACAGAGTCGCTCACCTCATAGGCAATCTCAACGATTGGACGCTATCCGAGTCTTGTGTAACAACAGGGTTGCTCACCTCATACATATGCTTGGCTTTATGCCACACCCCCGAAGTTATGCGTAACTCGGGTAACCATCATATATTTCACCCCCAACATTATGGGTACTACACCCCCATCGAAATGGGTACATCACCCTCATCAACATGGGTACTACATCGAAGGTCAGCCACAAAGACTGGAACCCTCGCGTGCACACCTTAGGATTAGCTGAACCTCACGCGGTTGAACTTAAGGCATTTAGAGCCGTGCACTTCATTACGCTTCACTTGCAAGCCTCTCACGTTTTCATTCGTTCATTAATGCATGCATTCATTCATTACGTTCCTCTTTTCATTATCTTCCACTTTACGTTACATAATACCTTCATTTCATTCATTAACGTTCGACGCAAAGCCATGGAAAGATACATATACATACTAAGGAACATAAACATAAACATACACACATCACCATACAAGGCATCATCATACATACGCATCAATCATACATCACATCATACATACTATGCATCACGCGCATCGCCATGCCTAACATCACACATTACATCATACATATCATCATCGTCAACATGCCCAACATAACACCTATGACCTCGAAAGTCAACTTACGCAAGCCTACAGGAACCTCCTGAGTAAAAACCCATAGCTGCACTTTCCCTCGAAGGTCATAAGATAAACCGTTGTTCTTTCGGTCGTATGAACCCTACGTGGGCGTATGGACACCCTCCAGTCCCATGGCCTTCAGGGCGACTGAACACTTAGGCGAATGGGCATCTATGAAAATGGACCCCATGCGAATGGTCTATGGGCGAATGGTCTATGGGCGAATGGACATCTATGTGAATGGACTCTCAGTCGCATAACTTTCATGCGTATGGCCTTCAGTCGCATGACTTCAGGCGTATGGGCTTCAGTCGCATACCCTTCGTGCGAATGAACCTCAGTCGCATGGCCTCCAGGCGCATGGACTTCAGTCGCATATCCTTCGTGCGAATGAACCTCAGTCGCACAATCCTTCAATCGCATTCCTTACAGGCACATGAACTTCAGTTGCATGACCATCATGCGTATGGACCTCAGTCGCATGGCAATCGTGCGCATGGACCTCAGTCGCACGCCAATCAGCCGAATGGCCTCCAATCGCCCTCCAGTCGGTCGCCTAGCCCTAGCTGATGCAGAATGCAGTTCATCCCGATTGCAGCCGCGGGTTTTCGGCCTCCAACCTCTTCCAAACCTCTTTTAAGCTCAATTCAACCATCCTAAACCTTAGGGAAACATACCGCGACCTCATTCAAGCATAACCAAGCAAGAAATCAAGCCTCAAACGCATCATACACATACACACATGCATAAAAACGGGTTTTCACCCCAAACTCGAAAAAGGGTTTTCAGATGTGTTCCAGCCCCAAAATCAGTTGAAAACGAGTAAAAGAGGGGTCCTAGAACTCACCTTAACGATCCCGACGAGTAGAGCTTCGATTTGACTCGCTCCTCAATGATTTTGGCTACTCGAACCAACCCGAGCCAACACTTTTCCTCTTTTCTCTTCTTTCTCTCTTCTCTTCTTGATGGCTGAAAAATGAGAAGAGTGGGGTGTCTCCCCCCTTTTATACTCCCACTCATCAAGTTTCTCTCGTTGGCGAGTTTGGTCCCTCGACTTTGGACTTTATTTCTTTTTTTTCTTTCGTCGGCTTCAAAAGAAATTTCCGGGTGTTACAGAATTTACACAAACGACCCCTGTAGTTTTGACTTTAATATTTATGCACAAAACTTTGCATTTAAGGTTTTAAGTATAACAACTAACCCCTCTAACTTAAATATTTTAAGTTTTTACACTTTTCTAAGTTTAGTAATTTTATAAATTAATATTATTATTAGTGTTATTACCATTATTTTATTATTATTATATTATTATTATTATTATTATTATTATTATTATTATTATTATTATTATTATTATTATTATTATTATTATTATTATTATTATTATTATTATTATTATTATTATTATTATTATTATTACTAACATTATTGTTATTATCATTATTATTTTAATAATTTTTTATAAACATTAGTATTGTTCAATCATTTGCTTGATTATTAACTTTCATACATTAAAGATTAATGACAACTAAGTAACAACCATAATTAACCCATAAGTTTCATATTTGGCAACAATGACCCTTACAAGAATTAAACGAAGCTAATTTTTAATTAGCCAAAAATACAAGATGTTACAGTCTCCCCAACTTTTAAGAATTTCGTCCCGAAATTAAGAATGAAACTTAAACGAACAGGAGACTTATGATGAAAGATAAGTGTACTAACGGACTGTGGTTGGCGTTTGATTACGGGTGAGATGCTTCACTTTGCGAATTATGGAGTTTTACACGATGCATTCAAATTTGAACTCTTCTAGTGGAATGCGGAAGTTATCATTGACAAACTAACTCTTTAAAATTTGACACATGAAATGTTGGAAAACGATGATGAGTTCCTGATGTATATTAAACTTATAAGTCACATTTCTCCCATGAAATTGTGTAATAAAGTGACATCTTGAAGCCAATAAGAAGAAAAAGAATAATAATATCCCGTAATTGTATAAAAGTTTGACTGTCGTAATTTAAGAATCCCAAGTGCCACTATATAATGGCACAAGCTTAACGCATATCTTGTGATTACGTATCGCTCATCCGGTTAAACCGTCGGGTTAAGAATGATACGATATGCCGAGATTTTGAGCTGGGTTCCTAAAGATGATTAGAGGCATTGCTAATAACAGAAAGTGAATCGATCATCAGAATTAACGATCGATGTTTAATGACACCACGATAACCGACTATTTGAGGTAAGTACGAGTCAATTTCTCGACTCGTTATCTCACATGAGTCAATATGAAATGCGCGAAACTAGCCAATCGGTCAATAATGCACCAAATGACATCAAGAAATACAAGGCAATTTGAACATATACCAAGCTACGTCAACATTTCATTTATGCCAAACCATGAATACCAATCACGGAAATTCATGATCCTTTTTGTCCACATCGGAATGAATGTAATAACAAGTCTTGTGAGTCGCAATCAAGATAGAGATTTAAAGATTTTCAAGATTAGGAGTTCAAGGTTATCTAAAATAATGGGCATTGCATTTTTAATTATGGGTAAAGAGTTAAACAAAGACGTCGTTCATGATCGGATTGGAATTTAAATAATTCAAAATATCGACGATAAAGGCAATCACAAATAGGTTTCCAAGAACGGCTTGCACACGCGGTTCATCAAACCCATGAACACAACCGTACATTGCTATAAACAGGAAAGCATGGCATAAATTTATAATAACTTTATCTTGTACAAAAGATTGTTTTAGGAGTGTTATCATCGTGCATTTAGGGTTTGGTGATAACTCAGAATGAAGGTCGATAAAAAGGTTCCATAAAGCTAGATCAAACGTCAAAATAAACATAAAAGCGTGAGAGAAGAAATCGATTTAAAATTTAAATGTTCCAGGTTTGGAACTAGGGTTACCCTAAAGTAACAATGACCCCTTTTGAGTTCAAGATTCATGCTTTAGGTTGACTGGCTGGAACACTATCGTTGATAAATCGGATAACGGTGTTCACCCTTCAAGTTATTACATGTTTCTTGTCAATTGAAGTCTTAAAACCTTGGTAAGTTTGAGATCAAGGAATGAGAATACTCACCAAGATGCGGTTATCACTCCTAGCTTGGTGGTGTATTTTCCAAAATATGACTCTTAACTACCAAACGAGAGCTTGATCCTAACTCATTGTTGAGGATCCACAAAAATAAAATGAGGTAACTTACCATTAAGGTAAGGATAATCACTCCTATCTCAACAGTAAAGTTTTATAGAAACACAATATAGAAAAATGAAAAGTTTCATCAAAGAACGGAATTCACTCCTACTTTGATAGGGTCATTTCATTTGAGGAAAAATACCATTCATAAAATTTTTAAACGGGTGATATTATCATCAAGGTATGGATTTCACGCCTATCTTGATGATTGAATTTCATAATAACAAGAAAACAATCGAGAACTGACCTTTGTCACCAAAGTACGGGATTCAATCCTATTTTGGTAGGGTCATTTCATTCGTGAAATACGAGTTCCAAAGAAAAATGATTGAAATCTGTCCTCAAAATAAGGAAATCACCCCGATTTAGAGTATGAGATTTCATAAAACACACAATATAAAAATTGAAAACCATCATCAAGATACGAAATTTTATTCTTTTTAAGGAGGCAATTCCATTTGTAAAATATGAATTCATAAAAACAAAAAGAAGGAAATAGTCATCAAGGTATGAGGTTCACTTCTGTCTTGACGATGAAATTTCATAAGAACAGTAATAGTGAATGGAAAGTCATCACCAAAGTAAGGGAATCACCCCTGTTTTGATGAGATAGAATCATTTAGGGGATACAAGTGTCTTTAGTCATAAGTTGACTTGCGGACTCTTGCATTGCCTACGATGCGAAACGGTTTAAAGTTTTTATAAAGCTCGACTTAGCAAACAAAGAGAATATCAGCTAGAAATTTAGAAACTTCAAATTACATAAATGTAACATTAACAGGAAAAGAAAATCATGCTTGCTAGGATTTAAGGTTAAAGTTCGGGATAACAGAGTTAATTGTGTTAGGTTCTCAAATCTTGAATGGTTTAAGTCAGGAAAACAAGATCAATGAAAGAAGTGATTCAACACAATAATGAGATGTAAACGTTCGGTTCAAAATAAAAAGGAAATGCGATGACTTCTCAAAGTGTTACGTCAACCACAACTATATGGTAGACACGCGTACCTATAAGCGAACACCCATCTCATGAGTTCCAGGTCAGATAAACGGATCCAACGGTCGAATCAAATTTATGTGTATACCTTGCCTAGACAAGGTATCCCGGGATGCAGGTATTCCACCTTTCGGCATGGCATGATTTCAGTTATGGGACACACTTTAAGGACATTTGAAAACCCTAAGTAACAATTTTAAGTTTAAAAAAATAAACATTCGGTTTAGACGACCAATATCTTTGGATATATTGTTGGTCAAGGTATGAAGATAGTTACATAAGGCGCACAACGTATAACGTTGTTTAAACGTAGGAATTGAGGAGTATAACGAGTTCAATATTAACAGGAACATTCTGTAAGATAGGAATGAGAAGATATTAGAGTTTCGATGATAAACCAGTCCAAGGAATCACATATTTTTGATATTTTAAATATAAAGCGGATGGTTCCATTTGGTAACGCATTACCATTTGGAAACGTTGACACGTCAAGGTAAATTGACCCATTTGCCTTAAAAACTTGTGTATATCGACCATAGTTTATCACTCATCCTAGAGATCCCCAGGTAAGCATAACTAGTCCCGTAGGATTTATACGATATGCTTGCCTTAGCCCGAAGGCCTTTTACCAGGAAATCCAGAATACAGGTGTCTATGTGTCACACAAATTTCTTAGGTTCATGAAATCAAAACCTTGATGAGATTTATATTGATTAGACATAACGTCTAAAGATCCAAGTCATAAGCATAAGCATAAGATTCCACGTGTCGTCAAAAATAAGATTAAGAGGTTTCATGTTCGGGGAGAGTCAAAGTGTCAAAGTTAATTTTAGGGAGACAAGTAACAAATTTTAAACAATTACAAGGCAATCCTATGCTAAGGCATCAAATTGCACATAAGAAGGCATAGCATTATGTAGCATGCAAACTATATAATTTACAAGATAGAATTATAATTCTATAAGGTTCATGCATACTATAGTCTAGGTCATCATTTCTAATAACCTAAATCCCTATAGTTATGGGCTCTGATACCAATCTGTCACACCCCAACCTTGACGGCGGAAACGTCGAGGAGTGAGAGTTAAGATCGTTCAGAGCCACATAACGCTATTATTAAATCTAAATATATTATTCATAAGTTTGAAAGGTACAATACAATACATAAGTATATATAAGATGGCAATTCATGTTGTAAGTTAGAGAACAAAGTAACTAGGGATGTAAGACAGAATGCACAATCAAACCTCGACAAAGTTTTACAAGTCTCAAACGTTTACAAGTATATACGATTAGCTAAGTGTACTTGGATCAACAAAGCAGACATGTCTGGCCCATAGATCTATGATGTCGCTATGCTAGCAATAGTTAATGATTGTACATATATTCGACATTACATGGTAGCCACAAAGTTCAACTAACCACAACATACAAGTAAATTGCCATAAGTTTACAAGAATCAAACGTGTTTACAAGTGCAAAGTTTATAATGTAACATGTTTCACCCCAAAAGTGTAAAAATATAAAAAAGGGTATAGAAATACTCACTTGGTCAATAAATTATATAATTGACGATTAATAAGAAAAAAAATAATAAGCAACGTTCCAACGTAGTTCTTCACAAGGTACCTAAGTATATATAATTACAAGATTTAAGTTTTAATGGTAAGATTAACATTTAAACATGACCTAGGGTTCCAAGGGAAAATTTAGGCTTTGATATATAAAGTTCATAATAAAAATACTTTTGTTTCCACTTTAATAAATATGATTTCATCAATATAACAATTTATCATAACGAAACAAATTTTTAATCGTTTGATATAATTAACAAAAATAATAAGTGTAAATACATTTTTATTTACAAAACTTATAATTTTATACAACAACATTTGAACCAATAATGGTTTTTAATGATTTAAATCATTATTTAAAGTCTTTTCTTTGTAATAATAAACTAACTATAATTCTTGTTTTATAAAAATATTGAAATTTATTTAAAAAATAATTTTGTAGAAATTTGATAAAGTGGTTTACAAACAAATAAAGTTTATAAAATTATCTTTAATAATTTTTCACAATTTTTACATATATTTTTGAAGGCTGGAATGCCTTGAAAAATTTACCGGAGGTTTCTGGGTTCGAACCCGGGACCTCGGGTGTAGAATGCATGAGTATTACTAGTGGACTAAGGGCAGTTGCCATGCCAAGACCTGGTTTCAAAATCTTAAAAACATAATTATAAGGAAACCCCCAAATCCAAGAACCCTAGATTGTTCTTGAATCAAATTGGACATCAATTCAATGTTGTTAACGAATATACTCATGGGGCTTTTGTTCCCCATGATTAAACGATTGTTTAGGTGGGTTCAATTATCTGTTTTGATTATATATGATGTTAAGAACACTTGATGAAACGTCACAGCCGTAGATGAACGATGGTTTTGAATTTCTTGATGATATTCCAATTAACCTTGAGGGTAGCTTCGTAAGAGGATTAGGACTAAAAGCCCTTTATCAAATCCAGGTCTTGAATCCCAAAAGATGGTGTTCAAGTGTAGTGCAGGTTGCGGCGATGGAGATGATTGAATTTGTTTGATTGAGTGTTTTCAGGTGAAATTACGAGTTGTGAACGTTTAGAATTACTTAGATGATTGTTTAGGTTAGTTCAATTAGGTTATAATTGGGATTAAATGGTTGAACGGTTATGGCGTTCAATTTCATCGGTTACACGATGATTTACGTAGTAACCGATGATTTAAACACAATTAAATCACACATTTAAGTTTGAATCACACACACAAAACGTTTTGGACCGGTTTTGGGCTTCGAAATCGAGTATTTTGGGCGATTTGGACATCGCCGGAGCTTGCCGGAGCTTCGCCGGAATACCCGCTGGATTTATGGGGGTTGAAATGGGGGAGGGGGTTTGGGTTTGAGACTTTACACAAACAACCCCTGTAGTTTTGACTTTAATATTTTATGCACAAAACTTTGCATTTAAGGTTTTAAGTATGGCAACTAACCCCTCTAACTTAAATATTTTAAGTTTTTACACTTTTCTAAGTTTAGTAATTTTATAAATTAATATTATTATTAGTGTTATTACCATTATTATTATTATTATTATTAATATTTTTTATTATTATTATTATTATTATTATTATTATTATTATTATTATTATTATTATTATTACTAATATTATTGTTATTATCATTATTATTGTAATAATTTTTTTATAAACATCAGTATTGTTCAATCATTTGCTTGATTATTAACTTTCATACATTAAAGATTAATGACAACTAATTAACAATCATAATTAACCCATAAGTTTCATATTTGGCAAAAATGACCCTTACAAGAATTTAACGAAGCTAATTTTTAATTAGCCAAAAATACAAGATGTTACATACCTTGCCTAGACAGAACACCTCGAGATACAGGCATCACGCTCTTCCAGCATTACATGTTTCAAGTTATAGGACACAGACTTTAACGAGACTTGGAAACCATGAACAACGATTCAAAGCTCAATTTGAAAACCATTTGATTTAGGCACAATGCCTTAGAATATGATTTAAGAATCATGTGTGCATTGATAAGAATCAAGGTATAAGAATAATCACATAAGGCATATAATCACATAATCATATTTAAACATATAAGGCACATAAAATCCTATCTAAACATGGTAAATACATGAGAGGACTCATGTGTAAATGTATTTAGTTATAGTCTAGGTCATTCCATTTCTAATAACCTTTTTCCCTATAACCATGTCTCTGATACCAACCTGTCACACCCCGACCGACGACGGAATCATCAGGGCGGACGAATGTGAAACGATTGTTCATAGCTTATGGAATTATATAAGTTGAAATAATATTAAATGTTATTTTCATTGAATAATACTAAGAAAATAAATCATTACAATACAATCAAGATTCAAACAACAAAAATAAGATCTTTGATTAAACTAGGTCCAAGTCCTATATGTGCATGAAGAAGTCCTCAAAATAGCAATCCTGAAACATGTTAAAAATAAGGTCAACATATAATATTGGTGAGTTCCCATGAATTCGTACATACGTATGAAAATAACTTTTAAGAGGCAATTCATGTCATAGGTTAAGAAATATTGAAAGAATATAAATAGCATAATGATACAATCAAACATTGACAAAAGATATCCATTACAAGTTATAACAATTGGCTAAGTGTACTTTACAGGACCGTTGAAGGGTATGCACCTACAAGACAACAACACAATGAGGAGAGTTGCTTAGAACACTTAACAGATCAAATAGGGAACTGGTTAACTTTAGTGAAAGATGCTAAGAATACAAGTAAGAATGAGACAGAACAAGATGGCAAACAACACAAGTAATTGGTTTTCAAGAATGTTGTATATTGCTTCTCAAGTTCTATTACAAATGTTACAAAGCATCAAGGAAAGTTAAATGTACTTGAGATACATATACTACATCCTACAGCCGGCCATACTTTGAAAGCCAGCTAGATACATAAGACTAGACAACTACAAAATAAAATGTAGAGTCAAAAGGCAGATTTGCCTTTTGACTAGTGACTATGACATGCCATAGCTCACATCCTAATATATTACAAAGAGGATAAAAGTACATAAAGTAGAAAGCACAGACTCAAGACCTCAATGTACAGTTACCAAAAGCATGGACCTTTTCACAAACTCATGTAAGTTGGTGACTTTACAGAGTTGTAGCGGAAAGGTGGTCCAGCTTTATGGTAAAGTACATCAGATAAAGGCATATCTTTAAAAGTCTTCTGAAAAAATCTGTCTTCACTCTTTGGCTTCGGGAGACTTTGTCTTTGAAGCTTCGGAATACTTCACTTTTGGCTTCGGAAGATTTTACACTTAGAATATTTCTGGTGCAAGGTGTAAAACTTCCGAAGCATTTCTACTTCTGTTCTTCAGTGCATGCATGCAGAGAGACTTTGGATGTTTTGGCTGCATCAGACTTATAGGAATCCTTACATACTTGGTTCCCATGATGAACAAGCATACGTCATCAGGAGACGACAATAACCTCGACTTTAGCACCAAATAGGCTTGTCATGCCCATAGATCTATAACGTCGCTACGCTAGCAATAGTTAATGATTGTTTTTAAAAGATGACTATCATATAAGGCTCACAAATATCTCAAATAACCATGACAAGTTTATAAACGAATTGCTCGTGCATTTACAAGTATCAAGATGTTTACAAGTGTAAGTTTATAACATTAACATGTTTCACCCCAAAAGGTGTGAAATAAAGTAAAGGGGCATGGAAAACTCACATTGTATAATGATGGTTGTAAAGTACATAAGGAAGCTTAAATGTTCAAGAGTCAAAGGTGATGTCTTAAAGGATAAAAAAAGAAACAATAACTTGAGGTCGGAATTCATTACAAAAAGTTAGGACGTTTAGAGAATGCCAATAAGCGAAAGGTAGATAGAAAAAGGATTATTGTACCAACTTTAGATTCTGTACAGAATGTTTGGTACGTGTTTGAATAGGTATTAAAAATAGAAAACGGCTTCATAAAATTATAAAAATTTACACTTGACTAGTTCAGAGTCTTCCGGACAACTTTTGTTCAGAAACATTTCTATGAAAAGATCCATAAATAGGTCAAATTATCAGCATAAGACAGAAGGTGCTGAAATGCGCACTTATCTTGTGAAGGCTATTGTGAGTCGTCCGATTGAGTTTGAAAACGTATAAACTATCGTTAAAAAGGTAATTCAATGAACTTAATATTGGCATCTGATTTTACTAAAATTTATTTTGTTATGACCAAGTTGTGGTTAGTTGAAGTCAGACTATATTCTGCCAAATATATAGTAGGGCACTTATGTGCACTTTTAAAATTACTAAATCATGAAACGGGTTAGAACAAATTTATTATGTTGATGTATGGTATATTAAACTTCATTTGGGTTATATAAAAAATATTCCAAGTCTTTGGCATAGCCATCATTTAGAGAAATAATCTTGTGAAATAACCGAATGTGGCGGCATAACCGTCCATATGCAAACGGGATTTTTTGTGTACGTTAGCGTGTTCTTAGCTTGATTTAGGAATGTTAGTGATTGTTATAAGGTTAGTGAAAGTTAGAATGTTAATGATCAAGGATAGTGATTAAAATTAAAGAGATTTAGTAGAAGAAAGAATAAAAATAAGAACATGAGAACAATTGAATGTTAGGATGATTAGAACAATATCGATATACATAATATAAAAGCAATTATAAGGTTACCTTAGTATTAGAAACTTCTTGAAATTACTTGTAAAAAAAATCTTGAATTTGATCAAAACCAGAGGATGAAAGAAATATATGTGAGTGAGATTTTTGGAGAATGAGTAAATGAAAAGTAAGGCCTAAAGCTTGCTTTTATAGTTGAGGTTAGGAGAAGGTTATGAAAGGTGTTAATGGTGAGTTACAAGACTTTTAAAAGGGAGTTATGATTGGAATTTGAAATAAATATAAGATTAAATAATTTAAATAAATAAAAAAATAATTACAGTTGAAACTTTAAATTTATTAAGACTTTAATTTAACAACTTACTTTTTTTATAGAACCTTTATAGACTTTATAAATCTTACAAGAACTTGTAATTTGATTATTTATTTTAGTTAAATATTTTAAAATCTTATAGATATTAATAACCTTTTAACATTTATTAAACTTATTCTATAAAGTATGAAATTATTATAAAATGATTAAATGGTATAATAAATGAAAATTAAATAATAATATTCATAAAATTAGTTAAATAATACATTTAGTGCATTTTGATTCATCAAAATGAATTAATAATTTAATAATGATTTTTTTTCAACTTATGAAAATTCAAAATGATTTCGGGTTTGGGTTTATAGTTTGAAAATGAGTGGATGTTACAGTCTCCCCTACTTTGGGAAATTTCGTCCCGAAATTTAATTACGAGAAGACTGATTTTATGGATATGAGGAGACTTGGATTTCATTTCACATTCGCAAGTGAACTCTTAGGAACGTTTAAATTCAATGAGTTTTCACTATGGTGTTTTACTACACTTAAGTTTGTTCGATTTCATGATTCACGATTTCATGGGTTTCTTCACAATGTGGTTAGATTCTTCAATTTGATTGGAATTTTTTTGGCTTTCAAGCTTTTGCATTTCAGGCGGTGCAAGACGATTAGGAAGGTTTGGTAAAGAGTGAAGCACCAAACATTAGATCAATACAAGACTCGGCTTGACGAACATGAGAAATATGTTTAAGACACTTTTGGATGAAATACGACTCCAGATGAGCTTTCTCAAAGCAGACAACTTCGGCATGGTTCTTAGATGACATTGATATTTAAAAGTTGTATTAACGTGAGGTTGATACGAGAATCGTGTTTGTTAAGATTAAAGGTATAGTTCAGAATAAGAGGATCATTGTAATGGGTTTTCAGAATAAGTGCGGTTTTGAGGGGAAAACATTCAGAAAGATTATTAAGAGCCGTTATGAGAATTGGGTAATGAGTTTTAAAATCCAAGAAGACAAAGTCAATGATAATACGATAACAACAAGATGTTTCAAGTGTAACGTTTGGTTTACAAACCAAGGCAAATACGTTGACTTATCAAAGTATTAGGTCAACCACAACCTTGAAGAAGACATGCGTACCTATAAGCAGACACTCACCCAAGGGTTCCTAGGTAAGGTAAACGGATCTATCGGTTGATTTGGATTTTTATGAATACCTTGCCTAGACAGAACACCTCGAGATACAGGCATCATGCTCTTCCAGCATTACATGTTTCAAGTTATAGGACACAGACTTTAACAAGACTTGGATACCATGAATAACGATTCAAAAGGTGTTGACATGTTTCACCCCAAAAGGTGTTAAATAAAATAAAAGGGGCATGGAAAACTCAACATTGTATAATGATGGTTGTAGAGTACATAAGGAAGCTTAGTTGTTCAAGCGTCAAAGGTGATGTCCTAAAGGATAAAAAAAGAAACAATAACTTGAGGTCGGAATTCATTACAAAAAGTTAGGACGTTTAGAGAATGTCAATAAGCGAAAGGTAGATTGAAAAATGATTATTGTACCAATTTTAGATTTTGGATAGAATGTTTGGTACGTGTTTAAACAGTTTTTAAAAATAGAAAATGGTTTCATAAAATTATAAAAATTTACAGTTGACCAGTTCAGAGTCTTCTGGACAACTTTTGTTCAGAAACATTTTTATGAAGAGATCCCTAAATAGGTAAAATCATCAGCACAAGACAAAAGGTGCTGAAATACGCACTTATCTTGTGAAGGCTATTGTTGAGTTGTCCAATTGAGTTTGAAGATGTAAAAACTATCATTAAAAAGGAAATTCAATGATCTTAATATTGGCATTTGATTTTACTAAAATTTAGTTTGTTATGACTAAGTTATGGTTAGTTGAAGTCAGACTATATTCTGCCAAATATATAGTAAGGCACTTATGTGCACTTTTAAACTTGCTAAAGCATGAAACGGGTTAGAACAAATTTATGTCGATGTATGGTATATTAGACTTCATTTGGGTTATATAAAAAATATTTCAAGTCTTTGGCATAGCCATCATTTAGAGAAATAATCTTGTGGAATAACCGAATGCGGCGGCATAGCCGTCCATATGCAAACGGGATTCTTTATGTACATTAGCGTGTTCTTAGCTTGATTTAGGAATGTTAGTGATTGTTATAAGGTTAGTGAAAGTTATAATGTTAATGATCAAAGGATATGATTAAAATAAAAAGAGATTTAGTAGAAGAAAGAATAAAAATAAGAACATGAGAACAATGGAATGTTAGGATGATTAGAACAATATCGATATACATAATATAAAAGCAATTATAAGGTTACCTTAGTATTAGAAACTTCTTGAAATTACTTGTAAAAGAAAATTTTTGAATTTGATCAAAATCAAAGGATGAAAGAAATATATGTGAGTGAGATTTTTGGAGAATGAGCAAATAAAAAGTGAGGCCTAAAGCTTGCTTTTATAGTTGAGGTTAGAAGGAGGTTATGAATGGTGTTAATGGTGAGTTACAAGTCTTTTAAAAGGGGGTTATGATTGGAATTTAAAATAAATATAAGATTAAACAATTTAAAAGAATAAAAGAATAATTACAATTTAAACTTTAAATTTATTAAGACTTTAATTTAACAACTTATTATTTTATAAAAATTTTATAGACTTTATAAATCAAGAACTTGTAATTTAATTATTTATTTTAGTTGAATATTTTAAAATCTTATAGATATTAGTAACCTTTTAACATTTATAAAACTTATTCTATAAATTATGAAATTATTATAAATTGATTAAATGGTATAATAAATGAAAATTGAACAATAATATTCATAAAATTAGTTAAATAATACATTTAGTGCATTTTGATTCATCAAAATGAATTAATAATTTAATAATGAATTTTTTTTTCAACGTATGAAAATTCAAAATGAGTTCGGGTTTGGATTTATAGTTTGAAAATGGGTGGATGTTACAATAGCCGCACTTATCAATCCAGACCAAATAATAATCAAGCGCATACGAGCGGATGTTCTTACCTAATTATTTCTCAAGGCACACATAGATGATGCAATGACCAAAAACTTTCCAAATAACTACATCACAAATAACATGTAAGACAAGCTATACAACACAACAGATAATGCACATGAAATATTCACATGTATAATAGTACACACATAATCCAATGATGCATTCTACATGTGGATATTAGGTTATAGTCTAGATTGAATAATCCACCTAATTCTCCATAACCAATGACTCTGATATCAATCTGTCACACCCCCGCTGGTAGAGGAAACATAAGGATGTGACGGATGGGATCGTCATAACACATTGGGGCCTAAGATAATCTCTAAAGAGTCTCCGTCAATGGATCATGATGTCACCCTACACAAAGAACAACTGTCAAGAACAATCAATACCATAACGTTATTCCATAAATGGACAAATAATCCAATAGTTTTAACCAAAATAACCAGTACAAGATCGATCCAAACCAATTACAAATCCAACAGTATATTGATGTCCAAAACTAATTTTCTAATGTCTAATGCTTTTGAAGGAGCGGTCTCTTCTAAGGTCCACTATCCAAGTACCTTAGCACCATTACCTGAAAAGATATGATTTAAAAAGTCAACATACGTTGGTCAGTTCACAGGTTTAAAAGTACAAAAAATTTTCCGTTTAATGTATAGAAAGTTGTATATGGGTAAGAGTACATAGCAGCCATAGATATCAACACAAGTTGACGATCAGTCCAAGTCCAATTAACTGGATTAATTTACCCAAGGGCACGCACAGGCCAAGTCAGTCTCAACTAGCATACCTATGTTAAGGGTGGGGGTGTCAACACGTTAATACTAACAATACCTCTCCATGATAGTCAAGTACAAGTACCGGTACATATTCATGAACAAACATCTAGACTCAACCCATGACCCAAACCACATACGATGATTCAAAATAATCTTTAAGACACGACATAGACCAAGACATGAGCAAGCTTTTCCTACAAGTAAAACATGTTAAAAATGGGTCTTGAAACTCACCTTGAAGTAGTACAGTCCAAAGTGCACAATATCCAAAGCAAGCAACTAAAAGTACAAATTACAAAAGGAATACTAAAGGCCAAGATGACCAATATGGGTGTAATACTTGTAGCCCGGTCCTTAATGCCCATCAAGGTTTTTATTTTATTAAAACATGATTTACTAATATAACAAGTCCAATGTTAAATTTAAACTTTAAATCTCGCCATATTTAGGGTTTTAGTTGTCATTTTATATTAATTTGTAAACGCCCTTGTACACACATCTATTAGACCACATTCACTGAATTATAGGTATTATTAGCTCATTATTTTAAGATCATTTAACCACTTTTAAATACAACACTTGTCTTTATCTGATTATATACTTCAAATCCTTAGTTTTAAGTTTATCAAAATATTTTAGCATGTAGAGCTGATTGCGCACCAGTTTTGCGTAAACTGTTTGGTGGTTGAAAGGGTAACGTAACGTCACATAATAGGTATCGTTTGAAATTTCGTAACCTTTGAAGGTTTCTAAACTATTAACCTTCTCTAATTATTGATTTCTATTTTTCTTTTGATTTATTCTTGACTTCTAAAGACTTATTAACTTCAAAACCTTTCTTGTTACCATTGAGTCTTAATTGCTTCCTACTTTCCTCTCATCTTCTTCAGAGAATTTCCTTTCTTTTAAAACCATTTTTGTCTTTTCCTCACTTCTTTTGCAAATTTAGATGATATTGATTAATATTCATTGAATTATAGAAATAATTCTTGACATGATGATCATGCTCAACACACATTATACACCCTTAACTTCTTTCAGCAAGTGTTCTTTCTTCATCTTTTGTTTTAATTCATAGTCCACATGAGAATTAATATCAATCTTTATTCTTGGATTATTTAGATAGTGGTCTTCACTACTTTATAAAGTGATTTCTAAACATAAGGATTTAATCGTTCATCATTAGCATCAGAATTTGACTTCTTTACGGAAGTGGCTGGTTTGGAAGTGCTAGAACAACCGTTTCTATCATGGACGAATGCGCCGAAAATGCGTTGGTGATATTAGAGGCATGATATTTCTTATAAACCAAGAATCTCTCATGTCCACGGCCGATGTGGGATTTCCTAATGTGTTTTCATCACCCCCATTTTGGACTCATGGTCCTTGATGAGATTTGCCCCACCATCCCATTTATTGATGTGTGATTTGCCTAAGGTGTATCTCTAAACCACCCCCCCCGGGGGGGACTCACAATCTTTGATGAGGTTTGCCCCACCATCCCAAACAACACAGGAGTGGCTCTAATACCACTTGTAACATCAGGCCTTGTTGGATCAAGTAAGGCTGGTGCAACCAAAACAAACACTTAGATAATTTTGGTGCAACTAATGAAGAACTTCCAAAGACAAAAGCAGAACTTCCAAACGCAAAAGCAGAACTTCCGAAGGCAAAGTCTTCCTTCTTTCGAAGTTCAACACTTAGAAGAATTCAAGACAATGACTTCCAAAGCATGAAGGCCTGAAAAATAACTCAAGCCTCGGAAGAAGTAGCCTCTTCCGAAGTATAAGTGGCTTCAGAAGAACTTGTTTTTTCGGAGCCAATTAACCTTCGGAAGAACCTACTATGAACCAATGGACATAAGTATGGTCTCTCTGACACTCCGCTGCAACCTCTAAAATACTGCATGGTGCTTTTCCCACGCCCATGTAGTTGACCATACTTTATTTCACTGTATATTTCTTATCAGTTAGTACAGTTACCAACTTTAGTTGGTGACAAAAGGTAAGTCATGGACATGTCATGACTACCAAATCTTAGATAGTATTTTATCTAAGATACCTTACTTCTAGTAATGTAGTATTTGTCTAGTTGTAAGTTCCAGCTGGTATCAAAGTATATCTGGCTGTAGATAGTAGTATATATAGTTTCTCATCATAACTCATGTATCATGCTTGTAAGAGTCTTGTAAAACTTTGAACTGAGAAGTAATATATACAAGTATCTTGAAAACCATTCTCTTGTGTTTTGTTTTATTTATACTTAGTATATTATCATCAACTCCTAGAGGATTCTGCATCATCTATATGAGTGATATTTTGTGAGTTTGAGAGACCATAATCGTGTTGAGTGAACAAACCCAATCCTGCAATTGGTATTAGAGTTTCTTAGGCTCTTGATTGTGAGATCTCACCATACAAATCAACCTTTTTATCACTCATATATTCACTTCACTCAAAATGGCCCTCAACCAAAAATCTGAATGCGAGATGGGGACGATGACTAAAGCACCAATCATCACCCCTTATAACTTCAGATCATGAAGTAGACGTATTGAAGGCTTCATCAGATATCAAGACAGCAAAGTATGGAAGTCTATCACCAATGGACCTTACAAGCAAAAGGTTGCATCACCGGGTGGAAATGGTGCTATGATAAAGAAGGCGGTCGAAGACTATTCTGATGAAGACCACAAACGGCTGGACATCGATAACAAAGCTATGACTGTTCTGATGACTGCTGTTGGATCTAGAAAGGCTGGTGCAACCAAAACCAAATCACTTAGACTATTTTGGTACAACTAATAAAGGACTTCCGAAGCTAAGTATGGAACTTCCGAAGGAAAAAGGAGCTCTTCCGAAGACAAAGTGTAAAAGTAACTTCCGAAGGAAAACTCCAACTTCCGAAGACAAAGTATTTACTTCCGAAGATCAAGACTTAGAGTGAAAGATTAGAAGTCAACTTCTGAAGTATGAAAGAATTCCTCAAGCCTCGGAAGTATAGAAGCCTCTTCTGAAGTATAAGTGGCTTTGGAAGAACTTGTTCTTTCGAAGCCAACTTACCTTCGGAAGACACTACTATTATCCAGTGGACATAAGTATGGTCTCCCTGACACTCCGCTGCAGACCTCTGAGATACTGCATAGCGTTTTCTCAAAAGCCATGTAGTTGACCATACTTTATTCCACTGTTTACCTCTATAAGTTAGTACAGTTGTCAACTTTAATTGGTGACAAAAGGTAAGTCATGTACATGTCATGACTACCATATCTTAGATAATACTTTATCTAAGATACCTTAACTTTAGCATTGTAGTATATGCTTTAGTCTTAGGTTTCCAGCTGATATCAAAGTATATCCGGCTGTAGGATCTAGTATATATAGTTTCTCATTGTAAGTCATGTTTCATGCTTGTAAGAGTCTTGTAATACTTTGAGTTGAGAAGTAATATATACAAGTGCCTTGAAATTATTTTTGTGTGTTCTTTGTTACTTGTTATATTATTATCAACTCTTATAAGAGATTATACTTCATCTTACTTGAGTGTTATATAGGTGAGTTTGAGAGAAATATAAGTGTTTAAGTGACAAACCTGATCCTGCAATTGGTATCAGAGCTTTTTAGGCTCTTGATTGTGAGATCTTACCATCCTAATCAACCTGTTTTTCACTCCTCCTTACACCACACTCAAAATGACCCTCAACAAATCTGAAGTAGAGATGGGGACGATGACCAAAGCACCCATCATCACCCTTGAAAACTTCAGGTCATGGAGCAGACGAATGGAAGGCTTCATCAGGTATCAAGACAGCAAGATGTGGCAATCTATTGTCAATGGTCCGTATAAGCCAAAGGTAGCTGGTGGAAATGGTGCCATGATTGAGAAAGCTGTTGATGATTATTCTGATGAGGACCGGAAGAAGCTGGACATTGATAGCAATGTTATGACTGTTCTCATGACTGCAATTCCAAACTCCATCATGGTGGGGTTTAAACATTGCAAGTTAGCCAAAGAACTGTTTGATGCACTTGCTCATATGTATTCTAGCTCAAATGACTCCAAGAAGGACTCACTGAAGCAGCAGTTCGAGAACTTCACCTATGTTGTTGGAGAAACACTCAGCCAGCAATACTTCAGGTACATGGATCTCATTTCTTCTCTTCAGCCTGTGGGAATTGCTCATGAACTTAGAGATCTTACAAGAAAGTTCATGAGTGCATTACCCAATGAGTGGACATTCTACTGTGTCTCTATCAAGAGAACAAAGAACCTAAATACACTCACCATGACCAAACTCTATTGCATCCTTGATGGATACCGTTTGGAAATGGAGAATAAGAGAGGTCATCAGACAAGCAGACCCTTGAGTCTTCCTGCTAGCAACGTTTTAATGGTTACTGAAGGCTCAGGACCCTCCCAGCCTCAACAATACTTGACTGACACCTAGCAGCCATCTTGTTCTTCTGGGCCATACATCACATTTCTTGAGACTCCAAGGTCTCAACAAGCTCAGCAAAGTTCCTTTCAGGACAGCTGTGCTTTTGTCTTAGGAAGTAGACACTCTAATGATTATCAATATTGCTTTGATGATCTAGAGTGCTTCAGCCCAGATGACATGGAATACGTGGACATAGTCCAACAAATGGCTCTATTAACCTACAGAGCAAAGAAGTTCTTTAATAGAACTGGAAGGCAATTTCCCGAGAACCCAATCAACAGCAAATTTGGGTTTGACAAAACCAAGGCCAAATGTTACAACTGTAACCAACTTGGTCATTTTGCAAGGGAATGCAAGGCTCCCAAGTCGAATCCGGGAACCCCACAGGCCTCCACACATCCCTCTACACCAAAGCCCACTGGAAAGTCAACAGAGACAGCTGCAATGGCTCAAGAAGTTGACTGGAGCTTTATGGTACAGGATGTGACTCCTGCTCAAGCACTCATGGCCGGAAAAGATGAAAATAAGGTATATGAACATCTCTGTACTCCTGCCTGTATTGCTAAGGTTAAATTGTATCAGGACTACAATATAGAGATTAAATCCGATATTGAGTCTTTAAATGTTTTAAAATCTGATTTTAAAAGGGTTAAATCTGACTATCAAAGAAAACTTGAGCAGTTAGAGAAAACTATATCCCTATTAAAACATGAACACACAAACTATAAGACTCAAATAAAGGATTTAATATCCAAATTGACTGAGGCTCAAGCCCAGCTTGTCACAGCTAAGGCTCAAGCCAGGAAGTATGCTATTTATGAGCAAAACTTCCAAGCCATTCTTGCATCATCCTCTCACTCAAAACTTTGTTACCAAAACAAAGGTGGGTTGGGAACCAATGAAATATCTCCACCACACTCCTGTGAGTCTATAAGACAACCAAGGTGTGGTACTGAAGAGCAAGAGGTTCCATCTGCTGACCCACCTTCTTATGAGTCAAAGAATGATGCAACCGTGGAGACCATCACAGGGAAGAACCAGATAATTTTACCCTCTCCTACCGGTGATGATCAACCCCTGACCACCAAAGCCAGAAGAAGCAGAGCTACGGCAGCCAGAAAAACTGCCAAGAAAAGGGCTAAATCTAAGCTGAAGATAAACCCAAAGCAAAAGGGTGTATTCATCTTAGCTGGATTCCAGGTGGTTGGAAACTCTGATTCAGGAAAAGGGTGTAGTACCAGCACTCCTGTCCTACCAAAGGATCAGAAGTTAAAGGGAAAGGTTGCTGATGAAGAGAAAAAGAACAAGAAACAGCAATCCTCAAATTCCCAAAAGATTAACATTGCATGCATAATGTATGGTCTACAAAACCACATGGCCAAAGATTGTTACTACAATCCTGCTAGCACACATTATGCAAATAATGTTAAAAAGGAAGGAGTCAGGGAAGGTTTCTCATTTGGACCATATCAAATGGTTCAAGTGATGAAAAGGGAAAGCTTGTTTCCGAAGCAAGGTTGCTTTCGGAAGAAGGTCTTTCTTCTGAAGGGAAAAAGGCTTCGGAAGCTAAAGCTATCAAGACTCAAAAGAATAAAAGATTCCTCTTGAGACCATCCCAGAAGAAAACTGCTTCGGAAGAAAAGGTGGTGAAGGCTTCTTCCGAAAAGAAAGAAGCTTCGGAAGAATGCCAAACTGCAAAAGCTTCAACAAGCTCATCCTCCATGATCAACCAAGGGATGGATGAAAGATCAAGGAAGATGCTGCAGCCCAAACCTCTTCTTCAAAGACATCCATTGAACCCCCATGTATAAATTTTGGTTCAATTATGTCACTACCATTGTAAGAACCCAAGACCAACAAGGCTTGTGATGGAGGTCTTGTCCAGTTTGGAGGTGAGGCCGGAGGATATATTTCTGGCAGAGGAAGTATATCCAACGGAAAATTAAAGGTTCACAAAGTTAACTTTGTCAAACAGCTTGAACACAACCCGTTAAGTGTTTCTCAGTTCTGTGATCAAAAGCATCAAATGCTCTTCACAGAACATGAGTGCATAATCCTCAAACCCGAGATGACAATTCCTCAGGAATTGGTGCTTCTTAGATCTCCCAGGAAAGGGGATATGTACAAGCTGGATATGAACAATGCTTTTCCAATGGGAGAAGTATCATGCTTTCTTTCCAAAGCTGATGGTGATGAGTCAACACTATGGCATAAACGAATGTGTCATGTAAATTTTAAGACAATGAATAAATTGGCTAAAAATAACTTGGTACATGGTTTGCCTAAAAAGGAATTTTTCTGCAAAGATAACTGTGTTGCATGCTTGAAAGGGAAGCAACACAGGGCATCTCATAAATCCAAAGTTGTTAACTCCATCACCACTCCATTACACTAATTACACATGGATCTATTTGGTCCCACAAGTATAATGAGCATTGGAAGGAAATCATATTGCCTTGTGATTATTGATGATTTTACTAGATTTACATGGGTATTCATTTTAAGAACCAAAGATGAAACTGCTGAAACTTTGAAATCTTTTATTCTTAAAATAGAAAATCAAATTGATCACAAGGTTAAAATAATTAGAAGTGATCAAGGGACTGAGTTTAAGAACCATGTTCTTGACTCATTCTGTAACTCAAAAGGGACTGCCAGACAATATAGTTCTCCTAGAACTCTTCAACAAAATGGTGTTGCTGAGAGGAGGAACAGGAAACTTATTGAGGCTGCTCGGACTATGTTAGCTGATTCAAAGCTACCTCTAACATTCTGGGCAGAGGCAATCAGCACTGCATGCTATGTGCAGAACAGGGTCCTTGTAGTTAAGCCACATGGAAAAACCCCTTATGAGCTATGGAACAAGAGGCCACCGTTCATTGGCTTTCTAAGGTCCTTTGGCAGCAGGTGTACCATACTTAACACAAAAGACAATTTGGCAAAATTTGCTGAAAAGTCGGATGATGCCATCTTTGTTGGATATTCCTCTAACTCTAAAGCTTATAGAGTTTATAATATTAAAAATCGACAATTTGAGGAATCTTTCAACATTGTAGTTAATGAGCACACTCCTTTTGTTAGGGGAAATGGCCCTGATCATATATTTAATTTAGAATTGTTTCCAAAATATTCTAAACCATCTTGTGAGAATGTTTCAGATGGAACAGGTGCTCAAAGTGATTCTGATGATGATCAACTGTTTGAGCTTCCCAGACCTATTCCAAGTTCTCCAAGAGCTGCAAAAAATAAAGTTCCCACTATTGGCAGATCTGATAGTATAACCATCTCAAGAGATAGTGGAGATTCAACAAGCGGTTAACCTGTTGACTCTCAAACCTCTTCAGGTGACACTGCACAACACCAAGCTAATGGAAGCAACATCTTGAAGGAACAGGCAGCTGTTAGAGCTGCTTCACAGCAAACAAATGATGATGTTTCTCTTTCATTCAATCAGTCCTCATTGAATGTGTTTGAAACAACAGCTGGACCAAGTGTTTAAGCTCCTGAGCAAAATATGTCCAATTTGGATTTATCTTTGCAACTGAGGTAATTCCTAGACTTAAGATTCACAACACTCATCCAGCTGAGAACATCATAGGGGAAGTCTTTGAAGGCGTGAGAACAAGAGGACAAACTCACAATGGGAATGTCTGCTTGTACTCATGCTTTTTATCCAAAATGGAACCCAAGAAGGTGGAAGATGCCTTGAAAGATAGTAGCTGGGTTGAATCAATGCAAGAGGAGCTGCTTCAATTCAGAAGACAAAAGGTTTGGAACCTATGTTCGCTACCATCTGGTCAAGTACCTATAGGCACTAAATGGGTTTTCAGAAACAAGAGAGATGATAGAGGCTTGATTATCAAGAACAAAGCAAGACTGGTGGTTCAAGGATACACTCAAGAGGAGGGAATCGATTATACTGATGTCTTTGCACCTGTTGCAAGACTTGAGGCAGTTAGGATCTTCCTTGCTTATGCTGCATCCAAGAATTTCACTATCTACCATCTTGATGTCAAGTGTGTCTTTCTATATGGGGATATAGATAGGGAAGTCTATGTATACCAACCTCCAGGATTTGAAGACCCATAGCATCCTAACTATGTGTGCAAATTGGATAAAGCTCTATATGGGCTGCACCAAGCACCTAGGCTGTGGTATGAAACATTGTCTCAGTTTCTCCTGAAGAATGGATACACTAGAGGTACCATTGATAAGACTCTTTTCATAAGAAAGTCTGGGAAAGACATTTTGCTTGTTCAAGTCTATGTTGATGACATCATATTTGGTTCCTCAAATGACCAAATGTGTAAAGACTTTGAGAGCATCATGAAAAAGAAGTTTGAGATGAGTTCCATAGGAAAAATGGACTTTTTACTTGGAATTCAGGTGAAGCAAATGAAGGAAGGGTTTTTCATCAGTCAATCTAAGTATGTCAATGACATCTTAGAAAGATTTGATATGAAAGATTGTAAGGCAGCATAAACACCTATACCCAGAAACACAATCTCTTCCCTGACTCTGAGTGGGAGGATACTGATCAACATCAGTATAGAGCAATTATTGGTTCTCTGATGTATCTCACAACAAGTAGACCTGATATCATGTTTGCAACTTGTATTTGTGCAAGATATCAGGCTGCTCCAAAGGTGTCTCACCTAGTTGCTGCCAAGAGAATCTTCAGATACCTTAAGGGAGCACCTAAACAGTGATTATGGTGGCTGCAATATCAACAAGAAATAAACATCTGGTGGATGTCAATTTCTTGGTGGAAGGATCATCTCATGGCAATGCAAGAAGCAATCTTGTGTCTCTACATCAACTGCTGAAGTTGTATACATTGCTGCTACTAGTTGCTGTGCTCAGCTGCTGTGGATTCAGAACCAGATGATAGACTACGGATTCAACTTCATGAGCACTCCTATCCACATTGACAACAACAGTGCTATCTCCATTACTGAAAATCCAGTGAAGCACTCCAAAACTAAACAAATCGATATGAGGTATCATTTCATTAGAGATATTCATGAAAAAAAACCTTATCAAGCTAATCAAAGTTGATTCAAATGAACAATATGCTGACTTGTTCACCAAAGCCTTTGATGAACAAAGATTCAAATATCTCATTACAACTATTGGGATGATAAACCTTGATTAGTCTATCTCATTTGAAAACTTTTTAATGTGCAAAGTTTTATGTCAAAACAATCTAAGCCCTGTTACAAAAGGTCTTTCTCTAAAATTGTATCTAAGTATGAATTCTTCCGAAGATGAATTAACCCTCGGAAGATATTTTCCACATCTTCCAAAGCAAATTCCTCCCAGAAAATTTTCTTCTCGGTAGAGTTGTTAAGTCCCGGAAGAAGCGATTGATTTCATATCAGATCTACTTTCGAAGCTTGTAACACTCTCCATTCGGAAAGCAACATATACTCTCGAAAGTAAAAAAACTTTACCTTCGGAAGTAAATTTGCCTTCGGAAGAACATTACCTTCAGAAATGCTTTATACTGGAAGAATGATTTTACTGTGTAACGGAAATCTTTTGGGCCCCACTATGTAAAAAGTAAAGATTTTGTTAATGATGTCGGATTATATAAATGGACTAACCTTACCGCCCCTGTCACATCATCCACTAAAACCTCCCATCTTCTTATCCAAACCCCCTTTAAACCACCATTCCACCCGTTTAAATACCTCCGGCTAATCACTTTCATCCTTTTTTCCAAAATTACTGCCCTAAAAGCTTTCTTCATCTTCAATTTACCCAATTCCGACCTATCTTCCTGCAACTTTCTCAAATGGCACTAAACCCTCAGCACAACCAAGTCGCACTCCTTGATTCTTCAAGGGATGCCGACTTCTCAGATATTCATCTCTTACTACACTGTCGT
Source organism: Flaveria ramosissima (assembly GCA_025215565.1). Lineage (NCBI taxonomy): Eukaryota > Viridiplantae > Streptophyta > Magnoliopsida > Asterales > Asteraceae > Flaveria > Flaveria ramosissima. The sequence goes on from CM046043.1 coordinate 43,482,700, forward strand.
GACTGTTAACCCCATGGTTTACTTAAATCATATGTCTGAATTTTGGGCAAACGGTCAGATTGAAACCCTAAATGGGGTTCATGTCATAAGATCAAGCATCTGTCGCCAGGAGTTGGTCATTTCTGAACAAATCATCAGGGAGCATCTAGAGCTTCATGATGAGGGCGCTCCTACAGAATTCCCCAAAGCAGATTTGGACAACACTTATATCCAAATGGGATATGGTGGAGATGTTAGCAGGTCAATCGTTTACAAGTTCAACTTCTCTTACAACTGGAAGTTTCTGCTGCATGTAGTTCTTCACTACTTGTCCAACAAATCTGGGGGATGGGATCAAATCCCATATGAACTTGGGTGCCTAGTTCATGGTTTAGTGAGAAGCCTCCGCTTCAACTACTCAAGATTTGTGCTGACCAATCTCATGGGAAACCTTCAATGGGACACATTCTTCATGTATACCAAGTTTCTCCAGCACATAACCAATTGTGAGCTGGACCATAGCAAGCTTGTCTGTGCAGCTGCTCTGATTGTTCCTCAAATGAGGCCGACCATCTTCAAAACTTTGAAGAGAGTGTCCACCAACTTCAACGGAAAAGATACTGCACTTCTTCCAGGTATGATTGAGCCAATGGCTCCTGGTGACATCCTGTTAACCCCACAGGTGATGAACCCACAGGTGATGACCCCACACCCACACTACCCTCACTTTGCCAAATCTACCTTCTCCCCCCATTACCATCACTTATCAAAGACGCCCCAAACGAACCCTTGTTCAATCTTCTCTGATTGAACAAGTTCCTCCTGTTCTACCCAAAAAGGCTAGAGTGGAACAATGGGCTCCCACTCTCAGACCCATGAGCCCGGAACCCAAGCTGAAAACCCTCAGGAGAGTCTTTATACTCCCCTGAGCAGCCAAAAAGGGACAGCCCTATCACAAGCTCAATGCCTTTAGACATTGATCAAAGTCCCGGGTCACTAGGTTTTACTTCCATATCCTTTTCTGACCTACGAATCAGAGCTGATGAAGAGATTATGTCTCTTCAGAGCAATGAAGTTGATCCACAACACCCTCTCAAGGATCAACAGAGCCCAGAGAGATCTCTTATCTCTAGCCCCCATCAGCAAGCCTTTACTGAGGTGAGTCCCACTGATGTGGAGGGGACTCATGTAGATTCAACTGCCACTACTGAAGTAGCCTCAATGGATCCTCAGGACAGTGGTAACATTACTTTGACTGAATCTACGGCAACCATGCCATTTGATGACTCTGAAAGAGACATCATTGAGCAAGGGAAACCGGGGCGCCAAAAAACCACATCTGATGGTGAGGATGAACATACAAGGTATTTTACCTCATCTCCCCGTGATTCTTCAAAAGAAGATTAGGGAAGACTGCAACTCACCATTAAAGACCTAATTTCTAAAGTCTCAAATCTTGAATCTAAGGGTAGGACTTTAAAGGATAGGTCTGCCACTCAGCAACTTGAGATTGAAAAATCTCAGGCGAAACTAGCTGAGAACTAGTAGGATTGAGAGATCTGTTAGGCACGTACCAATTCCAGGTCTCTTTGACCTCTTCCTCTAGCTCATCAAGCTCTCAAGATGATGCTACCAAAAAGGGGGAGAGTGTTCAGGGATAAAGCCAAAGACAAGAGGAGCCACAAAGTCAAGCTCTCACTTCCCTAAGCTCAAAATACCCTATGCAACAAGCTTCAGTTTTTCCTGAGCCTCCTCCAGTTGTAATTCAAATGGATCAAAGGATGCTCCAAGATCTCAACAGGTTCTTCAACAAGTTCTTGTTGGAATCTCTTATTGAACAGCCAAGTCCTGATATGTATGTGATCTACTTTGGAGCTCAAGAGCTTTAGAGGTTAAATGCACCCTCTATCACTATTGAGGAAGTTGGTCAACCTAAGGTCCAAGTGGAACCTGAGATTAACTTCGAAGGGGAAACAAGGATTGATGGCCCAGCAACTGAGACAGTTGGGACAGATAGTGCATTCTCAGACTTCCGAAGCACAAGTCAAAGCCTCAGAAGAACAATTTCAATCTTCCGAGCTGAGATTGCAGCTCCGGAAGGACTATTCTCCTTATCCGATGATCTAATAGTCACAGATGCAATCCTAGAACTTGCATCTGAGGTTAATAGGGAGGATTTTCTCACCCAACCCCTAGCTCAAACATCAGCATTAACTCCAGCTTCCATCTCTACTACTCAACCTGAACCTTCCATCCAAGAACCCCCAAAGTCTAGCACTTCCGAAGACATCAAAAGAAAGAGGAAGATGACAAAGGAAGAGCTTCAGGAGGAAGAAAGGTTAGAAAAACTCAAAAGAAAAGGTAGACTTCCAACTAGAAAACTGCTAGCTGCCAGTAGCAAAGCAGCTGCAGCTAACCAGGAGGCAATCAACAATAAAAGAAGAGTAGAAATCATTGATAGACTTGTCAGTCTAAGAGCTGCGAGTGAAGATGTACTCCTACTACCACTAGAGGAGTTAGCTGGAAAAGGCAACTTTGCTGCAAAAACAACAAAGAGAAGAGGCAGCAGGATTGGCCTTAGAGGAAGAAAGGGAGAGGAAGGAAAGAGAAGTTGATCAGCAGCTCAGGAGGGAAAGGATAACTTTCCTAACCTCCAGAGGTTTCTCTCTGGAAGAATTATCTCCACACAACAATGACACGATCTTATGGCTCTTCAACAAAGAGCAAGATCAAATGGATAAAGAGAGAAAGAAAGCTGCCAAGGAAAAGCTGATGCTAAAAAGGAAGAAGGAAGAACAAGCTGGACTAGCTGCTGCCAAGAAGATAGATGAGAAGGCCTGGATGAAGAACTATCTCCGGGCTCATGGCTTCTCTGGCAGGCAGGTGGGTCCTATGTCTAAAAAGACCCTCCAGCGACATGTCAGTGACATAAAGGCTGACATTCGCTTGGGGAATAGGAAGGAGATGTACAGAAGGGGACAGGGGATGATCTTCAAATCAACTACTCAACCCCAACCTCAAACCCAACCACAACCTGAACCAATTCCTTTTCCATTCCCCATCAAAACTGAACCAACCACTGAACCATACACCCCTGAACCTACACCATCACCCTTACCAACCTCTTCATCTCAACCACCTAAACTACCCATCCTTCAACCCAAAACACAAGCCAGAACCCAAACACCTCAACCTACCCAACAACCTCTCAAACCATCCCCCCAGCCTTCTAAATATCTCCCCTTAGAGGAGTTCAAGGCAATCAAGACAAAGCTCATCAATTGCACAACCCTGAGCGACATCTCCTGTGAGGAGGATTCAGTCAAATTGACTTATGTTGATGGATCCTCATGTTCCCTCACTAGAGATCAATTTCTTGATCTGCCCAGAGGAACATTGGACCAAGCTGCAAATCTCCTTGGCCTCAATTTAGATACTTTGAATGAGGAAGAAAAAAAGTTAAGGAGAAGGTTGGTGACTTTGCTGGATACCAAGAAAGGTGACCGGGTGCCAAGACAACCTCTTGTGCCTAGGAAGAAGATCATCCAGTGGAGGTTTGAAGACTCTTCTCACAACTTTGTTGTTAAAAGAGAGAATGAAGAGCTCAACAGGCTAAGTGCCTCATCTCTACTACACTCAAGCAGATTTGATATTGTTGAGTTAGTAGAGAAGCCATTCTCCAACCCCTCAAACTCTGATGTGGCTGCTCATATCAGAAATCATCTAGACAGTCTTCATATAGCCGAGCTAACTGCTAGGACCAAGGTTAAAGAAGAGTTGAAACTGAGAGAGGCGGAGAAAAGGAAGGGATCAACAACCAAAGGCAAAGCCTTTCTACAAATTGTTGAAGGTCCTGAAGTTGAATCCATAGTTAGATGGGAGTATGACTATAACTTCCGTCAACTAACTCTTTTCAGGGGGGCGCAACAGAGGGTACATGTCATTCAGAGTGATAGACTGGATCTCCTATCCACTAATGACTTGTACAAGCTTCTCAGCACCACTTCAGGGAAGAACAAGGAAATAGACAAATATCTTCTGTCCCTGGTGTTGAAAGCTTTGAGAAGCAGAAACAAGTGAGGTTTTGGTAGCATCAGCCTAGGGGGAGTTTGTTGGATCTAGAAAGGCTAGTGCAACCAAAACCAAATCACTTAGACTATTTTGGTACAACTAATAAAGGACTACCGAAGCTAAGTATGGAACTTCCGAAGGAAAAAGGAGCTCTTCCGAAGACAAAGTGTAAAAGTAACTTCCGAAGGAAAACTCCAACTTCCGAAGACAAAGTATTTTCTTTCGAAGATCAAGACTTAGAGTGAAAGATCAGAAGTCAACTTCCGAAGTATGAAAGAAGTCCTCAAGCCTCATAAGTATAAAAGCCTCTTCCGAAGTATAAGTGGCTTTGGAAGAACTTGTTCTTCCGAAGCCAACTTACCTTCGGAAGACACTACTATTATCCAGTGGACATAAGTATGGTCTCCCTGACACTCCGCTGCAGACCTCTGAGATACTGCATGGCGTTTTCTCAAAAGCCATGTAGTTTACCATACTTTATTCCACTGTTTACCTTTATAAGTTAGTACATTTTCCAACTTTAATTGGTGACAAAACGTAAGTCATGGACATGTCATGACTACCATATCTTAGATAATACTTTATCTAAGATACCTTAACTTTAGCATTGTAGTATATGCTTTAGTCTTAGGTTTCCAGCTGGTATAAAAGTATATCCGACTGTAGGATCTAGTATATATAGTTTCTCATTGTAAGTCATGTTTCATGCTTGTAAGAGTCTTGTAATACTTTGAGTTGAGAAGTAATATATACAAGTGCCTTGAAAATTATTTCTGTGTGTTCTTTGTTACTTATTATATTATTATCAACTCTTATAAGAGATTCTACCTCATCTGACTTGAGTGTTATATAAGTGAGTTTGAGAGAAATACAAGTGCTTAAGTGACAAACCCGATCCTGCAACTGCTATACCCAACTCCATCATGGTGGGTTTTGAGCATTGTCACTCAGCCAAAAAACTATTTGATGCCTTGAACCAGATGTACTCCAACTCAAATGACTCCAAGAAATATTCACTGAAGCAATAATTTGAAAATTTCACTTATATTACTGGAGAGACCCTTAGCCAGCAATACTTCAGATATATGGATCTTATTTCCTCCCTTCAGTCTGTGGAAATAACTCTTGAGTTGAGAGATCTCTCAAGAAAGTTCATGAGTGCACTCCCAAATGAGTGGACGTTCTATTGTGTCTCTATCAAGAGGACAGAATACCTGAACTCCCTCACCATGACTGAACTGTATGGCATCCTTGATAGATACCGTGTAGAGATGGAGAACAAGAGAGGCCACCAGGTGAGCAGATCCTCAAGCCTTCCTGCTAGCAACGCTTTAATGGTTGCTGAAGGCTCAAGAACCCCTCAACCTCAGCAGTACCTGACTTACTCCCAGTAGCCATCTTGTTCTTTTGGGCCATGCATCACATTCCCTGAGACTCCAAGGTCTCAATAGGCTCAGTCAAGTCCCTTCCAGGACAACTGTGCTTTTGTCTCAGGAAATAGACATTCTAGTGATTTTCAATTTTGTTTTGATGATTTAGAATGTTTTAGCCCAGATGATGTGGAATTCATGGACATTGTCCAACAAATGGCTTTGTTAACTTACATGGGAAAAGAAGTTCTCTTGGCAAAGAAGTTCTTCAAGAGAACTGGAAGGCAATTTCCCCAAAACCCAACTAACAGCAAGTTTGGGTTTGACAAAGCATAGGCAAAATGTTACAACTGTAACCAGCTAGGCCATTTTTCCAGGGAATGCAAGGCTCCCAAATCCAACCCAGGAGCAACTCAAGCCTCCACACATCCTACTACACCTAAAGCCACCAGGAAGTCAACTGAACAACATACAGCTGTCATTGCTCAAGAAGTTGACTGAAGCTTCATGGTACAGGATGTGACCCATGCTCAAGCATTGATGGCTGGAACTGATAACAACAAGGTATTTGAAAACCTCTGTACTCCAGCTTGCATTGCTAAAGTTAAATTGTATCAGGACTACAATATGGAAATTAAATATGATATTAAGTCTTTAAATATCCTAAAATCTAATTTTAAACATGAACATACCAATCATAGGACTTAAATCAAAGATTTAATCTCCAAATTGACTGAGACTCAAGCACAGCTAGTAATAGCTGAGGCTCAACCCAGGAAGCATGCTATCTCTGAGCAAAACTACCAAGCCATTCTTGCATCATCCTCTCACTCAAAGATTTGTTATAAAAAAAGGTGGGTTGGGAACCAATGAAATTGCTCCGCCACATTCTTATGAGTCCATCAAACAAACAAGATGTGGGACTCAAGAGCAAGAGGTCCCAACTGTTGACCCACCACCCCATGCGTTGAAGGATGATACAATTATGGAAACCATCACAGGGAAGAAACAGGTAAATCAACCCTCATCCACCAGTGATGATCAACCCCTAACTACCAAAGCCAGAAGAAAAAGGGCTAAGGCAGCCAGAAAAACTGCCAAGAAAGTGGCTGATTCCAAGATGAAGATAGACCCAAAACAAAATGGTGTATTCATTTCAGCTGGATTCCAGGTGGTTGGAAACTCTGATCCTGGAAAGGAGTGTAGTACCAGCACTCATGTCCTGCTGAAGGATCAGATGTTAAAGGGGAATACTGTTGATGAAGACAAGAAGAGCAAGAAACAACGGTCCTCAAATCCCCCAAAGATTAACATTGCATGCATAATGTGTGGTTTGCAAAACCATATGGCTAAAGATTGTTACTACAATCCTGCAAGCACACATCATGCAAATAATGTTAAGAAAGAAGGAGTCAAGGAGGGTTTTACATTTGGAAAATAGCTTGTTTATGGTCTCCCTGACACTCCGCTGCAGACCTCTGAGATACTGCATGGCGTTTTTTCAAAAGCCATGTAGTTGATCATACTTTATTCCACTGTTTACCTTTATAAGTTAGTACAGTTGCCATCTTTAGTTGGTGACAAAAGGTAAGTCATGGACATGTCATGACTACCATATCTTAGATAATACTTTATCTAAGATACCTTAACTTTAGCATTGTAGTATATGCTTTAGTCTTAGGTTTCCAGCTGGTATTAAAGTATATCCGGCTGTAGGATCTAGTATATATAGTTTCTCATTGTAAGTCATGTTTCATGCTTGTAAGAGTCTTGTAATACTTTGAGTTGAGAAGTAATATATACAAGTGCCTTGAAAATTATTTCTGTGTGTTCTTTGCTACTTATTATATTATTATCAACTCTTATAAAAAACTTTACTTCATCTAATTTGAGTGTTTTATAAGTGAGTTTGAGAGAAATCCAAGTGTTTAAGTGACAAACCCGATCCTGCAATTGGTATCAGAGCTTTTTAGGCTCTTGATTGTGAGATCTTACCATCCTAATCAACCTGTTTTTCACTTCTCCTTAAACCACACTCAAAATGGCCCTCAACAAATCTGAAGTAGAGATGGGGATGATGACCAAAGCACCCATCATCACCCCTGAAAACTTCAGGTCATGGAGCAGAAGAATGGAAGGCTTCATCAGGTATCAAGACAGCAAGATGTGGTAATCCATTGTCAATGGACCGTATAAGCCAAAAGTAGCTGGTGGAAACGGTGCCATGATTGAGAAAGCTGTTGAAGATTATTCTAATGAGAACCGAAAGAAGCTGGACATTGATAGCAATGCTATGACTGTTCTCATGACTGCAATTTCAAACTCCATCATGGTGGGGTTTGAGCATTGCAAGTCTGCCAAAGAACTGTTTGATGCGCTTGCTCAAATGTATTCAAGCTCAAATGACTCCCAGAAGGACTCACTGAAGCAGCACTTCGAGAACTTCACCTATGTTACTGGAGAGACATTTAGCCAGCAATACTTCAGGTACATGGATCTCATTTCTTCCCTTCAATCTGTGGGAATTGCTCATGAACTTAGAGACGTTAATGGAGAGTTCATGAGTACATTACCCAATGAGTGGACATTCTACTGTGTCTCTATCAAGAGAACAGAGAACCTGAATACACTCACCATGACTGAAGTCTATGGCATCCTTGATGGATACCGTTTGGAAATGGAGAGTAAGAGAGGCCATCAGACAAGCAGACCCTTGAGTCTTCCTGCTAGCAATACTTTAATGGTTGCTGAAGGCTCAGGATCCTCCCAACCTCAACAATACCTGACTTACACCCAGCAGCCATCTTGTTCTTCTGGCCATACATCACATTTCCTGACACTCCAAGGTCTCAACAAGCTCAGCAAAGCTCCTTTCAGGACAGTTGTGCTTTTGTCTCAGGAAGTGGACACTCAAATGATTATCAATACTGCTTTGATAATCTAGAGTGCTTCAGCCCGGATGACGTGGATTACGTGGACATAGTCCAACAAATGGCTCTACTAACCTACAGAGCAAAGAAGTTCTTTAAGAGAACTGGAAGGCAATTTCCCCAGAACCCAATCAACAGCAAATTTGGGTTTGACAAAACCAAGGCCAAATGTTACAACTGTAACCAACTTGGTCATTTTACAAGGGAATGCAAGGCTCCCAAGTCCAACCCGGGAACCCCACAGGCCTCCACACATCCCTCTACACCAAAGCCCACCGGAAAGTCAACAGAAACAGCTGCAATGGCTCAAGAAGTTGACTAGAGTTTCATGGTACAGGATGTGACTTCTGCTCAAGCACTCATGGCCGGAACAGATGAAAATAAGGTATATGAACATCTCTGTACTTCTGCCTGTATTGCTAAGGTTAAATTGTATCAGGACTACAATATGGAGATTAAATCCAATATTGAGTCTTTAAATGTTTTAAAATCTGATTTTAAAAGGATTGAATCTGACTATCAAAGAAAAATTGAGGAGTTAGAGAAAACTGTGTCCCTATTAAAACACGAACACACAAACTATAAGACTCAAATAAAGGATTTAATATCCAAATTGACTGAGGCTCAAGCCCAGCTTGTCACAGCTGAGGCTCAAGCCAGGAAGTATGCTATTTCCGAGCAGAACTTCCAAGCCATTCTTGCATCATCCTCTCACTCAAAACTATGTTACCAAAACAAAGGTGGGTTGGGAACCAATGAAAATGCTCCACCACACTCCTATGAGTCTATAAGACAACCAAGGTGTGATACTAAGGAGCAAGAGGTTCCATCTGCTGACCCACCTTCTCATGAGTCAAAGAATGACGCAACCATGGAGACCATCACAGGGAAGAACCAGGTAATTATACCCTCTCCTACCAATGATGATCAAACCCTGACCACCAAAGCCAGAAGAAGCAGAGCTAAGGCAGGCAGAAAAACTGCCAAGAAAGTGGCTGAGTCTAAGCTATAGATAGACCCAAAGCAAAAGGGTGTATTCATCTCAGCTGGATTTCAGGTGGTTGGAAACTCTGATTCAGGAAAGGGGTGTAGTACCAGCACTTCTGTCCTACCAAAGGATCAGAAGTTAAAGGGAAAGGTTGTTGATGAAGAGAGAAAGAACAAGAAACAGCAATCCTCAAGTTCCCAAAAGATTAACATTGCATGCATAATGTGTGGTCTGCAAAATCACATGGCCAAAGATTTTTACTACAATCTTGCTAGCACACATTATGCAAATAATGTTAAAAAGGAAGGAGTCAGGGAAGGTTTCTCATTTGGACCATATCAAATGGTTCAAGTGATAAAAAAGGGAAAGCCCCTTGTTTCCGAAGCAAGGCTGCTTTTGGAAGAAGATCCTTCTTCCGAAAGGAAAAAGGCTTCGGAAGCTAAAGCTGTCAAGACTCAAAAGAATAAAAGAGTCCCCTTGAGACCATCCCAGAAGAAGATTGCTTCTGAAGAAAAGGTGGTGAAGGCTTCTTCCGAAAAGAAAGAAGCTTCGGAAGAAGGCCAAGCTACAAAAGCTTCAAGAAGCTCATCCTCCATGATCAACCAAGGAATGGAATGGAAGATCAAGGAAGATGATGTAGCCCAAACCTCTTCTTCAAAGACATCCATTGAACCCCCATGCATAAATTTTGGTTCAATTATGTCACTATCATTGGAAGAACCCAAGACCAGCAAGGCTTGGGTTTCCAATCAAAACTAATCATCTCATCTTATGTGCAGGGACATCCATATGACAAGAATAACAATGTTTGGATTGTGGATAGTGGATGCTCCAGGCACATGACAGGGAACAGATCTCTCCTTCAACAATTTCAACATTATAATGGAGGTCCTGTCCAGTTTGGAGATGAGGCCGGAGGATATATTTCTGGCAGGGGAAGTATATCCAATGGAAAATTAAAGGTTGACAAAGTTAACTTTGTCAAACAGCTTGAACACAACCTGTTAATGGTGATGAGTCAACACTATGGCATAAATGAATGTTTCATGTAAATTTTAAGATAATGAATAAATTGGCTAAAAATAACTTGGTACATGGTTTGCCTAAAAAGGAATTTTTCTGCAAAGATAACTGTGTTGCTTGCCTGAAAGGGAAGCAACACAGGGCATCTCATAAATCCAAAGTTTTTAACTCCATCACCACCCTACTACACTTATTGCTCATGGATCTATTTGGTCCCACAAGTATAATGAGCATTGGAAAGAAATCATATTGTCTTGTGATTGTTGATGATTTTACTAGATTTACATGGGTATTCTTTTTAAGAACCAAAGATGAAACTGCAGAAACTTTGAAATCTTTTATTCTTAAAATAGAACTTCAAATTGATCACAAGGTTAAAATAATTAGAAGTGATCAAGGGACTGAGTTTAAGAACCACGTTCTTGACTTATTCTGTAACTCAAAAGCGATTGCCAGACAATATAGTGCTCCTAGAACTCTTCAACAAAATGGTGTTGCTGAGAGGAGGAATATGACACTTATTGAGGCTGCTCGGACTATGTTAGCTGATTCAAAGCTGCCTCTAACATTCTGGGCAGAGGCAGTCAGCACTGCATGCTATGTGCAGAACAGGGTCCTTGTAGTAAAGCCACATTGAAAAACCCCTTATGAGTTATGGAACAAGAGGCCGCCGTTCATTGGCTTTCTAAGGTCCTTTGGCAGCAGGTGTCCCATACTTAATACAAAAGACAATTTCGCAAAATTTGCTGAAAAGTCGGATGATGCTATCTTTGTTGGATATTCCTCTAACTCTAAAGCTTATAGAGTTTATAACATTAAAAATCAACAAATTGAGGAATCTTCCAACATTGTAGTCAATGAGCACACTCCTTGTGTTAGGGGGAATGGCCCTGATCATATCTTTGATTTAGAATTGTTTCCAAACTATTCTAAACCATCTTGTGAGAATGTTTCAGCTGGAATAGGTGCTCAAAGTGACTCTGATGATGATCAACTGTTTGAGCTTCCCAGACCTATTCCAAGTTCTCCAAGAGCTGCAGCAAATCAAGTTCCCACTATTGGAAGATCTGATAGTATAACCATCTCAAGAGATAGTGGAGCTTCAACAAGCAGTTCACCTGTTGACTTCCAAACCTCTTTAGGTGACCCTGCACAACACCAAGCTGGTGAAAGCAACATCTTGAAGGAACAGGCAACTGTTGATGCTGCTTCACAGCAAACAAATGATGATGTTTCTCTTTCATTCCATCAGTCCTCATTGAATGAGTTTGAAACAATAGCTGGGCCAAGTATTCAAGCTCCTGAGCAAAATGTGTCCAATTTGGATTTATCTTTGCAACTGGAGGTGATTCCTAGACTTAGGATTCACAACACTCATCCAGCTGAGAACACCATAGGGGAAGTCTCCGAAGGCATGAGAACAAGAGGACAAACTCACAATGGAAATGTCTGTTTGTACTCATGCTTTTTATCCCAAATGGAACCCAAGAAGGTGGAAGATGCCTTGAAAGATAGTAGCTGGGTTGAATCAATGCAAGAGAAGCTTCTTCAATTCAAAAGACAAAAAGTTTGGAACCTATGTCCGCTACCATCTGGTCAAGTACCTATAGGCACTAAATGGGTTTCAAAAACAAGAGAAATGATAGAGGCTTGATTATCAAGAACAAGGAAAGACTGGTGGTTCAAGGATACAATCAAGAGGAAGGAATCGATTATACTGATGTCTTTGCACCTGTTGCAAGACTTGAGGCAGTTAGGATCTTCCTTGCTTATGCTGCATCCAAGAATTTCACTGTCTACCAGCTTGATGTCAAGTGTGCCTTTCTATATGGGGATATAGATAGGGAAGTCTATGTATGCCAACCTTTGGGATTTGAAGATCCACAGCATCCCAACTATGTGTGCAAATTGGATAAAGCTCTATATGGGTTGCACCAAGCACCTAGGCTGTGGTATGAGACATTGTCTCAGTTTCTCCTGAAGAATGGTTAGACTAGAGGTACCATTGACAATACTCTTTTCATAAGGAAGTCTGGGAAGGACATCTTGCTCGTTCAAGTCTATGTTGATGACATCATATTTGGTTTTTCAAATGACCAAATGTGTAAAGACTTTGAGAGCATTATGAAGAAGAAGTTTGAGATGGGTTCCATGGGAAAAATGGACTTTTTCCTTGGAATTCAAGTGAAGCAAATGAAGGAAGGGTTCTTTATCAGTCAATCTAAGTATGTCAATGATATCTTAGAAAGATTTGATATGAAAGATTGTAAAGCAGGAAAAACACCTACACCCAGAAACTACAATCTCTGCCCTGACTCTGAGGGGGAGGATACTGATCAACATCAGTATAGAGCGATTATTGGTTCTCTGATGTATCTCACAGCAAGTAGACCTGATATCATGTTTGCAACTTGCATTTGTGCAAGATATCAGACTGCTCCAAAGGTGTCTCACTTAGTTGCTGCCAAGAGAATTCTTAGATACCTTAAAGGAGAACCTAAACTAGGTCTCTAGTATCCAAGAAATAGTGATTTCAATCTCTATGATTACTCTAACAGTGATTATGGTGGCTGCAATATCAACAAAAAATCAACATTGATATCAGGTATCATTTCATTAGATATATTCATGAGAAAAATTATATCAAGCTAATCAAAGTTGATTCAAATGAACAATATGCTGACTTGTTCACCAAAGCCTTTGATGAACAAAGATAAATATCTCATTACAGCTATTGGGATGATAAACCTTGATTAGTCGATCTCATTTGAAAACCTTTTAATGTGTAAAGTCTTATGTCAAAACAATCTAAGCCCTGTTACAAAAGATCTTTCTCTAAAATTTTATCTAAGTATGAATTCTTTCGAAGAAGAATTAACCCTCGGAAGATATTTTACATATCTTCCGAAGCAAATTCTCCCAGGATAATTTTCTTCTCGGAAGAGTTGTTAAGTCTCGGAAGAAGCGATTGATTTCATATCAGATCTACTTCTGAAGCTTGTAACACTCTCCATTCGGAAAGCAACATATACTCTCGGAAGTAAAAACTTTACCTTCGGAAGTAAATTTGCCTTCGGAAGAACGTTACCTTCGGAAATGCTTTAAACTCGGAAGAAAGATTTACTGTGTAACGGAAATCTTTTGGGCCCCACTCTGTAAAAAGTAAAGATTTTGTTAATGATGTCGGATTATTTAAATGGACTAACTTTACCGCCCATGTCACATCATCCACTGAAACCTCCCATCATCTTATCCAAACCTCCTTTAAACCGTCATTCCACCCATTTATATACCTCTGGCTAATCACTTACATCCTTTTTACCAAAATTACTGCCCTAAAAGCCTTCTTCCTCTTCAATTTACCCAATTCCGAACTATCTTCTTGTAACTTTCTTCAATGGCACTTAACCCTCAGCATAACCAAGTCACACTCCTTGACTCTTCAAGGGATGCCGACTTCTCAGATATCATCTTCTTTCTAACCCAATCTTCTTACTACACTGCCCTGACTGTTAACCCCACGGTTTACTCAAATTATATGTCTGAATTTTGGGCAAATGGTCAGATTGAAACCCTAAATAGGGTTCGTGTCATTAGATCGAGCAGCTGTGGCCAGGAGTTGGTCATTTCGGAACAAATCATCAGGGAGCATCTAGAGCTTCATGATGAGGGCGCTCCTACAGAGTTTCCCAAAGCAGATTTGGACAACACTTATATCCAAATGGGATATGGTGGAGATGTTAGCAGGTCAACCGTCTACAAATTCAACTTCTCTTACAACTGGAAGTTCCTGCTGCATGTAGTTCTTCACTGTTTGTCCAACAAATCTAGGGGATGGGATCAAATCCCATATGAACTTGGGTGCCTAGTTCATGGTTTGGTGAAAAGCCTCCGCTTCAACTACTCAAGATTTGTGCTGACCAATCTCATGGGAAACCTTCAACGGGACACATTCTTTATGTATCCCAGGTTTTTCAAGCACATAATCAATTGTGAGCTGGACCAGAGCAAGCTTGTCTGTGCAGCTGCTCTGATTGTTCCTCAAATGAGGCCGACCATCTTCAAAACTTTTGACAGGATCAATGATCACAAGTTTGAAGTATAAGAGTGTAATGCAGCGGAATGAAGAGACGAATTAGTCAAATTATAGCAAGAGAGTGTTATTTGTAACAAGTGCGAGAGAATATTTTCTGTGATTTGGAATGTTTCAATAATGCTCAATATTATTGCTCAATCATTCACATTACAATAAGGTTGGCACTCCTTATATAGAGTGCAATCACTGCTGTAATCACGGGGTGGTGATTACTAGCAGATCTAGTACAAAATAACTACTTCTTAACAAACTACTGAAATGTTCACAACTACTGAGAACATGTCAGAGTGTTAAGTATAAAACATGAAACAACTGAAAAAGAAAACTACTGATGCTACAATGACTGAAGAACAAACTCTTCAGTCGCTTTACAAAACTACTGAAAATAGAAAATATAAAACTACTGAAAGCAAACCGTCACAACTACTGAAGAAGTCCTCTTCAGCTGTTGTGACAACATCTTCAGACTTTGTCTTCAGCACTTGTGTCTTCAGACTTTGTCTTCAGCACTTATGTCTTCAGACTTTGTCTTCAGCACTTGTGTCTTCAGACTTTGTCTTCAGTTGTTGTCTTCAGCTGATGTGGACTTCAGTAGTTGTTGTGACGTCTGTGGGACTTAAAGGTTTTTCTGATCCGGCTCATTGGTTCTTTTGGTCCAACAAACTCCCCCTGAACCAATGCAGCCAAAACCTTTAACTTTATTGAGGTCCCACTTATTGTTGGCAAAATGGAAGGTCTTTTTCCTTCTTGATCAGTTGAGAAGATGACCCATATAAGCACCGGCCTGGAAGTAAGTTCTGATGATTTGGTTGGCAAAGTATGGATGGGAGCTCTGTATTGGGGAATTGAACACTGAGCTGTTCCCCATCCATGAAACTCACTTCCCATGTATAAGCCTGTAGGATTCCCTGGTGTATGCTCTGAGAAACATGATTTGTTCTTCCATAGTGAGATTCTCTGGTTCACCATCGAATAATCCTTCACGCCCATACAGCTCTGAGATGTATTTGGCCTGTTTGCCATTTTTGAGCTCAACAGTTGTGATCTGTCTGTAGGCAAACTCATCAGGATGATTACCTTCAAGTAGCAGACTAAGCTCATTCTGTTTGAAGTTCTCAAGCTTCTTGTAGACTAACCCCTTCTTGATCACTCTGTTTTCTAACATCTTTTGGGGAGGCTGTTTAGTCTCATAAGCTTTCTTGAAGTCTTCTACAATCTCCCAGGGTGATACTACAAGGACCACTGTGATCTCTTCATCTACGATCCTCTTTATCTGGCCCTTGTATCGTGCAGGAATATCCTTCTTCACAATTCTGTGAGCCACCCTAGGATCAGGCCACATCCTACCTTTTCTTTCTGATATTGAAATGTATTGGCGAGGGTGTACAGTCTCAGAGCTTCTTTCTTCATACTTATTATTGATGAGGAGGCAGCATAAGTTTTATCTATACTCTTTAGCATCTCCTCATCATGAAGCCTTTGCAGTTGCCTTCTTCAATCTTTACTCTCACAGTTTCCATCTGTGAGGTGGGAGTGATGGGCATAGATTTGGCTTTAGGCAAAGTTAGGACTGCAGAAAGAGGCAGCCTATCTTCCTCCTCATCATCCTCTTCTTCTTCTTCTTCTAGCCTCAACATCCTTCTCTTCTTCTTCTTGGATGCATCATCGGCTGTTGGTTTTGAGGGTAAAGGAGTTGGTTTAATGGGTTGTGGTAGTGGTGATTTTGAAGTGGTGGGTTTTTGCAGGTTGTTCTAGCATCTTGTAATGAGTGAGGCTTTGGAGTATTTTGCTAGTTCATTTCTTTTTCCAGCACCTGCTTCATTTAAAGCTTCAATCACTAATCCCTTTGTATATGCTTCAGACGTACAGATCTTGGTGGTTATAGCCAAGATACTGTCCCTGGTCCATGACTTAATCTCTATCAATGATCTTCCAAGATACTTAGCAATAAATCTGATCATGATCTCCAGTCTTTCTCTTTCTAGCACATCATAGCTTGCCCATCTTGAGTTAATTTCTTCAACTTCAAGTCTTCTAATCTCTGAGTCAAGCTGTGCAGTGTCGAACCCTTGTCTGTATAGTTGGTCAATAATGGAGTCCATAGATTTGCTATGTGTAGCATCCGCCATTTTGACCATCTCATCAAGCTGGAGTTCTTTTTCTTTTCTTTCCATCTTCCTCATCTTGTATGTGATGTGAAAGTCTTTGTGACTTTCACTCACTTGATCAGTGTCAGCTCCCTTCACATACTCTTTCTCCTTCTCAGTCTCTTTCTCAACAACCTCTTCTTCCTCCTGGTCTCTCTCTATCAATATGCGCTTCCCTTTGTCTTTCACTGACTGACTCTCCCCTTTTTGGTTGCATTGGTTGCAAGGGTTTGAGTAGTAGAAAGCCTTGTGCTCACAATCTCCTCCACCAGTGGCTGTATGATTGAGGGAAGTTTATCATCAAGGTTTTGATCACAATGTCGGTGATCATTGGGGTGATGAGAGGTAGAGATTTTGGAATATAGCAGCTGTTTGCTCAGAGGGGTTCTGTCCCTGAGAAACAGTGCCAGAAGTAGAGGCTGGTGGATTGAATGTTTGTAGTGGCTGAGTGTTTAGGAGACCTTCAGGTGAAGGTGCCATCTGTGGGTGTATGGTGGTATCAGATGGACTTGCTTCTTGAGAGAATTGGTCAAGTAGTCTTTGTAGTCTACTGACTTCTTCCTCAAGAATTGTGTTCTGGGCTTAGAACATCATAAAAGAAGCCCAGGTCATCATCAGCAGATGCTGAATCACCTGACCTCTTGCTAGTAGCAAGATGTACATGCTCTGGGTGTAGACCAGATGTAGCATGTGCCCCTTTTTCTTGGAACTGGGGACTTCCAGCCTCAGGACGATGTCCTTCATCAGCTGTTGCCTCTAATGAGGTCTTAGCCATGTTACCAGCCTCAGTCTGATCATGTGCTGATGCAGAAGAGGGTGGCAGCCTCATCAGATATTCTTGTCTCCGTATCTACACTAGGAGACTGAACATTTAAACCCCTGTGCTGTGGGTTGTCAGAAGCATGTTGATCCTCTTCCTCAATATCTGTGGTTTTCCCTTTAGATAGTTGTCTGGGAGGAGGAGAGGCATGCAGCTGAGTCAGCACATTTGCAATTATAAGTGTTGGACTTTGGGGGGCATTTTCATTGGGAGATGGGGTATTATGCACCTGGGGAGAATGGTGAGTTTCAATGGCAATCTCCTCAAATGAGGAAGATTCCAGATTGTGGGTACCCCTTCTTTGGTTGCTTCAGGTTCCTTTTGAGAGGAATCCTGAGCGGCTGTGGCTGTGGCTGGGTGAGTCTCTGATACTACTGGGGGGTTAACACCAGTGAGTATATCCTGTCTTTGTGGTACAGGAGCATCTTCAGGTGACTCATCTTCCTGAATAGCTGTTTTGGTTCGTTTTGTTTTTGGTTTGGTGGGGACTTTGGATTTTGTGGTGGTGGCTGTGGGTTCCAGCTGCGTGGGTTTGCGCAGCTTGGCAGCCATTTTGAGTGATTGGTCAGAGTTGTGCCGGGAGTATACTTCAGGCAATACAGCCATAGCAGGGACTCCCAGGCCAACAAGTCCCTCAGCTTGAAGCTGGTTTTCAATTATGGCCATTATAAACCGAGGATATAGTACAACGTTAGAAAGTTGTTTTTGGGCCATATCCTTGAGCTCTAAGAATAATATTTCAGAAAAATTTAAAGGTTGTTGCTCAAGGATAGAGTACAATACCTGTTGCCACCTTGTGGACATTTGATCCCATGATGAAGTCTTTGGAGCCAGGCAGACATTTACCATATGAAAGATAAGCCGTTCAGCATCCTGGAAATGTTTCTTCAATATGGTAGAGGCACTCAGATTGCCTTCGTATCCATGGTGGGCAAAGGATAGATCAGTGGTGCCCTTTGATAGCTGGTCGGGAAAGTGGCATCATCCAGGTTGAGGGTTTGGCGAAGAATCTCTGGATTGATGACCACCTTTTGGCTATGGACGAACGAATGAAGTGACTCTGTGTCATTCTCCTCAGAGACAAGAGTGACGTTCGTCCAGAATTGGCTAAGGGATTCGGCATATATGGTGGGGTTTATCAGGAAGGCTGTTTGGTAAGGTGACTGGACCATTAAATCAATGGCGTTGTGAAACTTGGTCCAGAATGGTGATTTAGTAAGGTGAGCGACACAGTTGTGTCGAGGTTTTAGTTGCATGGTCGCCATGGATGAAGAGAGGGTACAGAGTTTTTGAACGTTAGGTTTAGAGTGAAGGTGAGAAAAACTCTGGTGAGATAAGGGATTTATAGGGTAGGGTTATGAACCGACTGAAAGTTTTTGGTGAGTCATCATTTGCTGAAACTGATGACGTGGCATTAACTTTTTGAGGTTGAAATGACTGACCGTATTGGTGTGATCATCAGTTGTTATAAAACAACTGAAGACTTGGTTTTAACTGTCAGACATTGAAACAGCTGAAGTCTTTGATTTAGTTTCAGTAGTTATAAAACTACTGAGGACAAGTCCGACTTCAGGTGGTGAAACAACTGAGGACATGGTGTTTGTCATCAGTAGTTGTGTAACTACTGAAGACAATGGTTTTGTCATCAGTTGATGTAAACAGCTGAAGTCTTAGCGGTAGTCTTCAGTAGTTGTAAACTACTGAAGACATAGCTGTGGCTTCAGTTGTTTAGAAACAGCAGTTGGAAAAACAACTGAAGAGGAATTGCTCATCAGCTGTTGTCGTCAATTCTTAGCTTTTCAGCTGTTTCAGTCTGACCTCCACATTAAAATGTTTCATTGGTCATCAGTACTTATCTGCATTTCTGACATCAGCAGTTGTAGTTACATCAGCTGTTGTGATTTCATCAGCTGTTATAACTACATCAGCTGTTTTAACAAATGAAGTACTTATATATGACATGGTTACCAATGATCATCAGTATTATTACTGAGATTATCGGTAGTTGTCACTTATTCTAGCTGCAGCATACCAAGCCTTAACACCAGGTTGTGGAAAGTTGAACTATCCAAAGGCTTAGTAAAAATGTCTGCAAGCTCATCAGCACTAGGAACAAATTTGGATCAATCAGACCTTTTTCAAAACAATCTCTAATAAAGTGATGTCTGATTTCAATATGTTTAGTCCTAGAGTGCTGGACAGGATTCTTGACAATACAAAGAGCTGAAGAACTGTCCATTAACAATGGAGTCTTAGTCTCAGTTATGCCATAATCCAATAATTGGTTTTGAAGCCATAATACCTGAGATGTAAACTTGCAGCAGCAATGTACTCGGCTTCAGCAGTTGATGTAGCAACTGAAGTTTGTTTCTTACTCTGCAAGAAATCAAACAGTTGCCTAGGAATTGGCATCCACCAGAAGTTGATTTCCTGGTCAATTTACACCCTGCATAGTCACTGTCAGAAAAAGCAACTAATTTACCAGAATGTCTAGTAGAATACCATAAACCTAGAGATGGAGTGCCTTGCAATATCTAAAGATCCTCTTGACTGCAATCAATGAGACTCCTTAGGTGCAGCCTGAAATCTAGCACACACCACATGTAGCAAACATAATATTGGTCTAGAAGCTGTTAGGTACATCAAGGACCCAATCATACATCTGTAAAGTGTTTCATCAACCACTTTACCTTTCTGATCAGTATCCAGTTGTGTGGTGTTGCACATGGGAGTAGACAGGGTTTACAATTTGTAAATCAAAGTTTTCAAAAGATTTTTTGTATATTTGGACTGATGAATGAAATTCCATCAGCCTTTGTTTGATTTGCAAACCCAGAAAAAATTGTAATTCGCCCCATTGCACTCATTTCAAACTTTTGTTGCATCAGCTTTGTAAAGTCATCACACAACTGTGGATCAGAGGATGCAAAAATAATATCATCTACATAAATTTGAACAAGTAGATTATGCTGCCCTGCTTTCTTAATGAATAAAGTTTTATCTATGGTGCCTCTAGTAAATTATTTTTAAGAAGAAAGTTTGATAATGTCTCATACCAGGCCCTAGGAGCTTGTTTCAACCCATAAAGAGCCTTATCAAGCTTATACACCCAATTAGGATGTTTGTTGTCCTCAAAACCTGGTGGTTGACATACATAAACCTCTTCTTTAATTTTCCCATACAGAAAAGCACTTTTGACATCCATTTGAAAAACTTTAAGATTTTGATAAGCAGCATAAGCTAAAAACAATCGAATTGCTTCCAGTCTGGCTACAGGAGCAAAGGTTTCATCATAATCAATACCTTCTTCTTGTGCAAACCCCTGAACCACCAGTCTGGCCTTGTTCTTAACAATAAGCCCATTTTCATCAGTCTTATTCCTAAACACCCATTTAGTGCCTATTGCACACTTACCTGGAGGTAGAGGAACAAGTTCCCACACTTGCTGTTTCTTGAACTGAAGAAGCTCAAGCTGCATGGCATCAACCCATCCATTGTCTTTTAATGCAATGTGATAATTCTTTGGCTCTTGCTGACTGATGAAGAGAGCATAGAAGCAGAAAATTTGACAATTGACTTCTTGTTGATACACCAGCAGTGATATCACCAATGATTTGAGACATAGGGTGATTCTTCAGATCTTGATACACAATGAGATCAGTGCAAGTGTTTGTAGCAGGCTCAGCAGCAACAGATGGTGATGGTGAAGAATTTCCTTGAAACCAATCAGTTGATGGTAGTTCAAAGGAAGTTGAAGTTGTAGAAATCTCATCAGCATTTGTTGTGGATTGTGCTGCTGGAGCTGCAGGAACATCAGGTCTAGCTGAATCAGGCAGTTGATCAGTAAATCTGAAGAGGTGAGTACTGCTATCATCATCATCAGCACCAGCAGTACCACCAGGTGGAGAACTGTTGACATGAGCAACAGCAGGAGTTTGATGAGGAGCATATTGTAGTATGTCCAAATCAAATATCTCCACAGGATTTTGTGGAATCTTGTCCTTTGGAGATTCATTAAACTTAACATGTAGAGTCTCTTCAACCATCTTTGTTCTACAGTTGAAGACTCTGTATGCTTTGCAAGTTGATGAATAACCAACAAAATATCCTGCATCCACCTTAGAATCAAATTTCTGGAGTTGATCCCTTGTGTTGAGAATGAAACAAGGACATCCAAAAGCTCTAAAGAATGAAATTAGAGGGGCCAAATGATGAAGAACTTCATATGGAGTTTTCATCAACCTCTTATTCACTAGAGCTCTATTTTGGACATAACAAGCAGTATTGATAGCTTCAGCCCAAAAAGTCATTGGCAATCCAGAGTCAGCCAACATGGACCTTGCAGCTTCAATAAGGGTCCTGTTCTTTCTCTCCACTACTCCATTTTGTTCAGGAGTTCTTGGAATGCTAAAATGCCTCTTGATTCCCTTTGAGAGGAAGAACTCATCAAGTGTGTTGTTTCTAAACTCAGTTCCATTATCACTTCTAACACACTTGACTGAGAGGGAATACTGCTTCTCAACATACAACACAAAGTTGATAATCTTCTGAGGTGCTTCATCCTTTGAATGCAAGAAGAAAGTCCATACAAATCTAGAGTAATCATCCACAATTACTAGACAGTATTTCTTCTTAGCCATACTCATCACTCTCACAGGACCAAAGAGATCCATATGAAGAAGTTGTAAGCAGGCTGTGGACTTAGGTTCTTCTATGGAAGGAAATGAAACTTTGTGCTGTTTTCCTTTTAGACAAGCAGTGCAGTCATCTTCACATTTGAACTCCTTCATGGGCAATCCCCTTACTAAACCATGGTTAATCAGCTGATTTATGTTTTTGAGATTAACATGACCCAGCCTTCTATGCCATAGTGTAGATTCTTGAGGGGAAGCCTTGGAAAATAGGCAAGGATGGCCTTTGAGATCTATTTTCTTAGAAAGATCTAAGGCATACACTCTTCCTGTCCTGTTGGCCTTAAGGAGAGTGTGTTTATCCAACACCTTGTCAATCAAACTCAGAACTTTGGATGACAGAATCCGGCAGTTCTGACTTGTGAAAAGAGCAACATGGCCTTTGTCACACATTTGACTGACACTCAAGAGGTTGTACTTGAGATTTTCCACATGGTTAACATCATCAAACTTTATTTCCCCATTGGAAACAAAGCCTTTGCCGATGATGTAACCCTTTGCATCATTGCCAAAAGATACAAATCCCTTCTTTCCTTGAGAGTAGTCATTAAGAAGTGATCTGTTTCCTGTCATATGCATGGATCCTCCACTGTCTACATACCAGATGCCTCTGTGGCATGTTGAAGAACCCTGCAGAACAAAGCAAATTAGTTAGATTTTGAGACCCAAACCTTTTTGGTTTTGGGCCTATTCACATCAACAGATGGTGGACTAACAAGTTTGCTAGAAATAACAGCTTGAGAGGAAGAAGATGGTGGAAAAGAGGAATCCTTTGGCTTGGACCTCCTTTTCTGTGGATTCAACATAGGAGCATCTAATTGGTTGACTCTTCCCAATAGATGTTGAACCATCATAACCAGCTGTGTCTGATTTTGTGATAGAGCTTTCAGCTCTTCTGACACATTAGGACTGGAGTTTGATAAGTTCTTATGTTGCACCTTCTTCTTTTGAGCAACCTCAGCTGCTGTTACCTGTTTAACCCCTTCCTTTTTGGATTTCTTTTTGGACTTAGGGATTACAGGATTTGATGTTGCTGGTACAAATGTGGCTTTAAACTCATTTTTCATTTTTACCATTTTCTCTTTAATTTCATCTTATTTTGAGTTTGGATCCTCTTTTGTACCAACAATCATCAGTGAGATGATTAAACAAACCACATACTTCACATGGTTTATTTTTCATCTTTTGTTGATCATCAACTAAAGAGGATGAAACTACTGAAGACTTGCTCTTCAGTACTTTGGAAGCACTATTTGCTTTCTTGGCTTCCTCTTTAGTAGTCTTCAAACTCTTTCTACTGACAGTTTTCTTCTTTTCAGTGCTGTCAGTAGTTGGAGCTTGAACTTCAGGAGTTAAATCTTGCTCTCCAGTCCTTTCAGGACTTTCTGACATAACTCCTGAGTTGACCAACTCTTTGATCATGTGAGTGTCAGCAATTGAACTATCAATATTAGCTGATAAGTTCTGAGAGGGCTTATTGCTGACTTCAACTTTGATGATGCTTTATCAGAAAGTGAATCACATGATGAGGTGGATTGGTTATTGCTTTCTCCATCAGATTTCACCTCTACTCTTGGAGCAAAATCTGTAGGAGGAGCAGTGTGATTATAACCAATGCCAAACTTCACATTGGAAGCTGATTGCTTACTAAGAAGCATCTCAAAACCTTTGCATGATTTCACCCATCGATCACACTCTACTTGGGTGACTGCAAGGGTTTCTTTAAGACTTTTCTGGTCCTCCAGAATAACCTCTAGCTTAGCCTTTTCATCATTTAATTGGCATTTAAGCTTATAAATCTCATCATTTTTATTATTAAGAACAGACTCATACTCAGCTTGTCTTTTGGAAATAGTTTTCTCAAACTCAAGTTTTTCATTTATTAATGCTACATTTGCCTCTCTAATAGAGACAAAGGCAGCAATGCAAGATTCAGAACATAACTTGGCTTTGGCCTCTGAAGATACCTGAGTTACCTGTGAAGATGATGCAGTTGAGCAGGAACCCTCAGTTGATTCCAGAGCCATAAGTGCCAGATTTCCAAAAGGACTATCACCACCATGTTGATCAGCACTTGTGAACAGTTGTTCATGACCAGACATATCATCTGGCAAGCTGCTCCAATCAACAACTTCTGGGGTGAAGAAGCTATGTTGTTGAGGTTGAGGGGGTTGATGAGATGGTTGAGGTTCTGGAAGTGCATGAGGTTGTGGTACCATAGGAGCTTGAACTTGACTGGTTTGTGGCATGTAATAACACGGGTAAGGATAAGGCATTTGACCCTGAGGAACAAAGTATGCAGGAGATTGTAGTTGAGACTGATGACTAGAATTGACAGGATGTTGCCCTTTGTTTTGTTGACTATTGCTAGGAAAAGTCACAAAAGGTGCAGAGGAATTAGATCCAGATGATCTACATTCTCTAGCAAAGTGTCCAAGCCTTTGGCATCTGTGACACCTCAACTTACTCTTGTCAAAACCAACTTTGGTTTTGCCAGAGAGTCCTGGGAACTTTCTTCCAGTTCTTTTGTAGAACTTCTGAGATCTGATATTTATCAAGGCCATTTGGCTCAAAATATCCATCTCTTCTAAGTCATCATCAGCAATCCCCTTGAGATCATCCATATGATGAAGCATAGATTGTCATTATTACACCCAAAATTGACTATCAACACTCACAAATGCTGAATCAGAAATATTTGAAGAGAAATCAATATGCTCATCATACTGGCATTCAGATGAAGCATATTCTGACTCATGACTAACCAGAGCAGTATTGCCTGGTACAAAGCCTCAGCGAGCTTACCAGATGAAGACAGTTTTCTCTTTTGTTCTATCTCTCTCTCAAATGTGAGCAATTTCCCATGAAGTTGGGTGAGAGATAGTTTGTCCAAATTTGCACTGGAGCGTAGGACAATGGTATATGTATCCATCTCTCAGGCAGTGATCTGAGAAATCTGTTATTCATCTGAACATTAGTATACTCATGTTTGACCATTTTCAATTCAGAGATCAAACAAGAGAACCGCTCAAACTGTTGAGTCAGTGTCTCACCCTTCCTATGAGAGAATGTCTCATATTGTTGGGCAAGGATCTCTCTATTATTTGCCAAGACCTCATCTGTTCCTCCAAATTGTTCTTTCAAGGCATTCCAGAGGTCATGGGCAGATTCATAGTGCATTAACCCAGAATAAATTTCATTTGGTAGCGCCATGGCTAGAATTCCATGAGCTTTTGCATCTATCTCAAATAATTTCTTATCTTCATCTGAGTATTGATCCTTCCTCTTCGGAACCATTTGATTGGTTTCCGGGTTATTCACCATAGGCTTATGTGGACCATGTACCACTGATGTCCAACAACCTGAACTGTTAACAGACAGGTGATGGAGCATACGACGTTGCCATATGTTATACTCATTCCTAACCAGCATTGGAGGCTTGGTTGAGGAACCAGTATTGTGAGGATCATTGGAAGGAGTAGTCATTTTGAAACCAAAAACAATTTTATTCAAGCAAAAATTTTGAGACACACACAAACAAACTCAATGACACCGTTGAATATAGTCCCTCCATGGAGTTGGATTAAAAACAGAAAATTCAATCTCTATAACAGTTTCTTGCCAAAGGATACTAATTCACCATCAAAACTTGGATCTTGAAGAGCAGTTTCAATGATCAATTATTAGATCGATCAATGATTAACCTGCTCTGATACCATTTGACAGGATCAATGATCACAATTTTGAATATAAGAGTGTAATGCAGCGGAATAAGAGACGAATTAGTCAAATTATAGCAGAGAGTGTTATTTGTAACAAGTGCGAGAGAATATTTTCTGTGATTTGGAATGTTTCAATAATGCTCAATATTATTGCTCAATCATTCACCATTACAATAAGGTTGGCACTTTATATAGAGTGCAATCACTGCTGTAATCACGGGGTGGTGATTACTAGCAGATCTAGTACAAAAAAACTACTTCTTAACAAATACTGAAATGTTCACAACTACTGAGAACATGTCAGAGTGTTAAGTATAAAACATGAAACAACTGAAAAAGAAAACTACTGATGCTACAACGCTGAAGAACAAACTCTTCAGTCGCTTTACAAAACTACTGAAAATAGAAAATATAAAACTACTGAAAGCAAACCGTCACAACTACTGAAGAAGTCCTCTTCAGCTGTTGTGACAACATCTTCAGACTTTGTCTTCAGCACTTGTGTCTTCAGACTTTGTCTTCAGCACTTATGTCTTCAGACTTTGTCTTCAGCACTTGTGTCTTCAGACTTTGTCTTCAGTTGTTTCTTCAGCTGATGTGGACTTCAGTAGTTGTTGTGACGTCTGTGGGACTTAAGGTTTTTCTGATCCGGCTCATTGGTTCTTTTGGTCCAACAAAACTTTAGAGAGTGGCCACCAACTTCACCGGAAGAGAGATACTGCACTTCTTCCAGGTATGATGAGCCAATGGCTCCTGGTGACATCCCTGTTAACCCCACAGGTGATGAACCCACACCAGCAACTACCCTCACTTTGCCAAATCTACCTTCTCCACCCATTACCTTCACTTATCAAAGACGCCCCAAACGAACCCTTGTTCAATCTTCTCTGATTGAACAAGCTCATCATGTTCTACCCAAAAAGGCTAGAGTAGAACAATGGGCTCCCACTCAGCCTGAGGTCCAACCCTCCTTCACAATTGACCTCAATATGGGTCTTGCATCTCCTCACTCTCAGACCCATGAGCCCGAAACCCAATCTGAAACCCCTCAGGGAGAGTCTCTATACTCCCCTGAGCAGCCAAAAAGGGACAGCCCCATTAAAGGCTCAATGCCTTTAGACATTGATCAAAGTCCCGGGTCACTAGGTTTTACTTCCATATCCTTTACTGACCTATTAATCGGAGCTGATGAAGAGATTATGTCTCTTTAGGGCAATGAAGTTGATCCACAACACCCTCTCAAGGATCAACAGAGCCCAGAGAGATCTCTTATCTCTAGCCCCCATTAGCAAACCTTTACTGAGGTGAGTCCCACTGATGTGGAGGGGACTCATGTAGATTCAGCTGCCACTACTGAAGGAGCCTCAAGGGATCCTCAGGACAGTGGTAACATTACTGAGACTGAATCTACGGCAACCATGCCCTTTGATGACTCTGAAAGAGACATCATTGAGCAAGGGAAACCAGGGCGCCAAGAAACCAAATCTGGTGGTGAGGCTGAACATACAAGGTATGTTACATCATCTTCCCGTGATTCTTCAAAAGAAGATGAGGGAAGACTGCAACTCACCATCAAAGACCTACTTTCTAAAGTCTCAAATCTTGAATCTAAGGTTAGGACTTTAGAGGATAGGTCTGCCACTCAGCAACTTGAGATTGAAAATCTCAAGGCCAAACTAGCTGAGAAACAGATTGAGAGGTCTGTTAGGCATGTACCAACTCAGGTCTCTTTGACCTCTTCCTCTAGCTTATCAAACTCTCAGGATGATGCTACCAAAAAGGGGGAGAGTGTTCAGGGACAAAGCCAAAGACAAGAGGAGCCCCAAAGTCAAGTTCTCACTTCCCTAAGCTCAAAATATCCTATGCAACAAGCTTCAGTTTTCCCTAAGCCTCCTTCAGTTGTAATTCAAATGGATCAAAGGATGCTCCAAGATCTCAATAGGCTCTTCAACAAGTTCCTGTTGGAATCTCTTATTGTACAGCCAAGTCCTGATTTGTCTGTGATCTACTTCGGAGCCAAGGAGCTTCAAAGGTTAAATGCACCTTCTACCACTATTGAGGAAGTTGGTCAACCTAAGGTCCAAGTGGAACCTGAGATTAACTTCGAAGGGGAAACAAGGACTGATGGCCCAGCAACTGAGACAGTTGGGACAGATAGTGCATTCTCACAGACTTCCGAAGCACAATTCAAAGCCTCGGAAGAACAATTTCAAACTTTCGAAGCTGAGATTGCTGCTGCGGAAGGACTATTCTCCTTATCCTATGATCTAATAGTCACAAATGCAATCCTAGAACTTGCATCTGAGGTTAATAGAGAGGATTTTCTCACCCAACCACTAGCTCAAACATCAGCATTAACTCCAACTTCCATCTCTACCACTCAACCTGAACCTTCCATCCAAGAACCCCCAAAGTCTAGCACTTCCGAAGACATCAAAGGAAAGAGGAAGATGACTAAGGAAGAGTTTCAGGAGGAAGAAAGGTTAGAAAAACTCAAAAGAAAAGGTAGGCTTCTAACTAGAAAATTGCTAGCTGCCAGTACCAAAGCAGCTGCAGCCAACCACGAGGCAGTAAATAATAGAAGAAGAGTAGAGATCATTGATAGACTTGTCAGTCTAGGAGCTGCGAATGAAGATGTACTCGTGCTACCATTAGAGGAGTTAGTTGAGCTGGAAAAGGCAACTTTGCTGCAAAAACAGCAAAGAGAAGAGGCAGCAAGGTTGGCCGTAGAAGAAGAAAGGGAGAGGAAAGAAAGAGAAGCTGATCAGCAGCTCAGGAGGGAAAGGATAACTTTCCTAACCTCCAAAGGTTTCTCTCAAGAAGAATTATCTCCACACAACAATGTTACGATTTTATGGCTCTTCAACAAAGAGCAAGATCAAATGGAGAAAGAGAGAAAGAAAGCTGCCAGGGAAAAGCTGATGCAGAAGAAGAAGAAGGAAGAGGAAGCAGGACTAACTGCTGCCAAGAAGATAGGTGAGAAGGCCTGGATGAAGAGCTATCTCAGGGCTCATGGCTTCTCTGGCAAGCAGGTGGGTCCTATGTCTGAAAAGACCCTCCAGCGACATGTCAGTGACATAAAGGCTGACATTCGCTCGGGGAAGAGGAAGGAGATGTACAGAAGGGGACAGGGGATGATCTTCAAATCAACTACTCAACCCCAACTTCAAACCCAATCACAACCTGAACCAATACCCTTTCCATTCCCCATCAAAACCGAACCAACCACTGAACCATACACCCCTGAACCTACACCATCACCCCTACCAACCTCTTCACCTCAACCACCTAAACTACCCATCCTCCAACCCAAAACTCTAGCCAGAACCCAAACACCTCAACCTACCCAACAACCCATCAAACCATCCCCTCACCCTTCTAAACATCTCTCCTTAGAAGAGTTCAAGGCAATCAAGACAAAGCTCATCAATTGCACAACCCTGAGCGATATCTCCTGTGAGGAGGATTCAGTCAACTTGACTTATGTTGATGGATCCTCATGTTCCCTCACTAGAGATCAATTTCTTGATCTGCCCAGATGAACATTGAACCAAGCTGCAAATCTCCTTGGCCTCAATTCAGATACTTTGAATAAGGAAGAAAAGAAGTTAAGGAGAAGACTGGTGACTCTGCTGGATACCAAGAAAGGTGACCAGGTGCCAAGACAACCTCTTGCACCTAGGAAGAAGATCATTCAGTGGAGGTTTGAAGACTCTTCTCATAACTTTGTTGTTGAAAGAGAGAATGGAGAGCTCAACAGGCTAAGTGCCTCATCTCTGCTACACTTGAGCAGATTTGATATTGCTGAGTTAGCAGAGAAGTCATTCTCCAACCCTTCAAACTCTGATGTAGCTACCCATATCAGAAATCATTTAGGAAGTCTTCATATGGCCGAGCTAACCGCTAGGAGCAAGGTTGAAGAAGAGTTGAAACTAAGAGAGGAGGAGAAAAGGAAGGGATCAACAACCAAAGGCAAAGCCTTTCTACAAATGGTTAAAGGTCCTAAACTTGAATGCATAATTAGATGAGAGTATGACTATAACTCCCGTCAACTAACTATTTTCAGGGGGACGCAACAAAGGGTACATGTCATTCAGAGTGATGGACTGGATCTCCTATCCACCAATGACTTGTACAAGCTTCTCAGCACCACTTCAGGGAAGAACAAAGAAACAGACAAATATCTTCTGTCCCTGGTGTTGAAAGCTTTGAGAAGCAGAAACAAGTGAGGTTTTGGTAGCATCAGCCTAGGGGGAGTTTGTTGGATCTAGAAAGACTGGTGCAACCAAAACCAAATCACTTAGAATATTTTGGTACAACAAATAAAGGACTTCCGAAGCTTAATGGGGAACTTCCGAAGGAAAAAGGAGCTCTTCCAAAGACGAAGTGTAAAACTAACTTCCGAAGGAAAACTCCAACTTCCGAAGACACAGAACTTACTTCCGAAGATCAAGACTTAGAATGATAGATCAGAAGTCAACTTCCGAAGTATAGAAGTCCTCAAGCCTCGGAAGTATAGAAGCCTCTTCCGAAGTATAAGTGGCTAAGCCAACTTACCATCGGAAGACACTAATATTATCCAGTGGACATAAGTATGGTATCCCTGACACTCCGCTGTAGACCTCTGAGATACTGCATGGCGTTTTCTCAAAAGCCATTTAGTTGACCATACTTTATTCCATTGTTTACCTTTATAAGTTAGTACAGTTGCCATCTTTAGTTGGAGACAAAAGGTAAGTCATGGACATGTCATGACTACCATATCTTAGATAATACTTTATCTAAGATACCTTAACTTTAGCATTGTAGTATATGCTTTAGTCTTAGGTTTCCAGCTGGTATCAAAGTATATCCGGCTGTAGGATCTAGTATATATAGTTTCTCATTGTAACTCATGTTTCATGCTTGTAAGAGTCTTGTAATACTTTGAGTTGAGAAGTAATATATACAAGTGCCTTGAAAATTATTTCTGTGTGTTCTTTGCTACTTATTATATTATTATCAACTCTTATAAAAGACTTTACTTCATCTGATTTGAGTGTTCTATAAGTGAGTTTGAGAGAAATCCAAGTATTTAAGTGACAAACCCGATCCTACAATATATATGTATTGGATGTTTTGGTTGAATCACAACAACTTAAAAAACTCTCTATTCTCAATAATCTCAAAAACGCTCCCACCAATACTTTCGTTTTACAAAAAACTCTCTCAAAAATCTCTCAAATGGCTTCATCAAGTGCTCAATCATCCGTTGGTTGTGAAGCGTCTTCAAGCAACGTGGTGGTAGTAATCCTTCCTACGAATAGGAACCCCAAAGTATGGTGAAATTACGATTTATGTCAAATGGCTAGCGGTCCAAACAAGGCTCGTTGCAAGTTTTGTCATAAGTTTTTCAAAAAAGATGCAAACATAACGTTGAAAAACCACATTTCAAATAAATATTATAAGGCGTTGAAAGGTGAACCTTCTCAAGGTCAAGCTTCGATGACAAACGAAGAAAATATTTGGGCTTATAACGTTGATGCGGTTCGGGAGCAAATGGCGCATTTTGTAATTCAAGAAAGCTTGTCATTCAAACATTTCGACAACGAACGTTTGACTCAACTCATCAACGAACTCTCCAACCATGTTACACCAATGTAAGTCATGCTACTCTTTGAAGAGATTGCTTAAAAATGTGGAAAAAAGCTAAAAATGAATTAATATCTTATTTTAAAAATTTACAAACCGGTATTAACTTAACTAGTGATGTTTGGTCGACATCACACGGTTCATCGGACTCGTACATTTGTGTCACCGCCCATTGGGTTGAACCCAGTTCGTGGAAAATGATGAAACGTACGATTGTGTTTAAATTGTTTGATTATCCTCACACCGGCCAAAATATTTTTTATCTTATTGATAAAGTTATTCAAACGTATAAATTAGAAAACAAAATATTTTCTATATCTTTTGATAATGCATCAAATAACACTCTTGCGATAGATCATTTGAAATTAAAATATAAACCAATGTGTGAGAGTGTTTTTTCATAGTCGATGTGTTGCGCACATTATAAACTTAGTCATTCAAGACGGTTTAAAAACGATTGAAACAGTGAAAAATTGTTTTAAAAAAATGTTACGTGGCATTTATAGCAATAACCAAAGATATACTAGATATCATAAGTCTTGTAAAGATGCAAATACCAAATGTTTAGGCCAGAATTCGGATGTACCAACACGATGAAATTCCACTTGTAACATGCTTGAAAAGGCTATTGAGCAAAAAGAAAGTTTAATAGTCTTTCATAATAGTTTGGTAAGTCGTGGAAAGGCAAATTCTTACCATCCATCAGGTTGGGCCGTTACTGAAGAAGTAACAAAAATGCTTCAAATTTTTAAAAACGCAACTACGTGTCTTTCCGGAGTTTATTATCCAACGAGTCCGTTAGTACTTCACCAAATTTATTTAATGACTACAAAATTAAATGAGATGTCGTGTAGGAGTAGACCTTATTCGGATATGATACCTCCTATGAAAGAAAAAATTATAAAGTATTTTAAAGAAATGTCTCCGGTTATTACATGTGCTGCTGCTTTAAACCCTTGTTTAAATTTGTCGGGGGTTAAAACTTTACTTGATAAAATTACAACCCAATGTATAGTAAAACTTTAAAAGCTATTTTAACAAATAATTAGAAAAAATGTTGATAGGATCGGATCAATTAGATTTGAACTATGCAGCGGAATATCACGAATTAAGATCGAATTCAAGCAAGAAAGTAAGTAATGAATATGCAAAACACTCAATCATAATTATAGAGAGAATATTTCTGTTAAAGGAATGTTTTCATTCACGCGTAATGCTTCAGTTAGAATACAGCTAGGTCAACATCCCTTATATAGAGGAATGTGACGTCTGCTGATGTCACTTGATAGCGGCATCTAACAGAATTTACAAAACAACTGAAATATGCAAACTACTGAGATGTTCTCAACAACTGATCACATCTCAGAGAATGCTAAGTACAAATACATGAAACTACTGACTTAAACTACTGAAACAATAAACTACTAAAATGTAAAATTACAAGTACTGAAAAGTAAAACCATCACAACTACTGAAGTTAACAACTTCAGCTGTTGTGACAACTGCTGATCACTCTGGTCTTCAGTCTTTGTCTTCAGCACTTCATCTTCAGACTTTGTCTTCAGTTCTTTACTTTCAGACTTTGTCTTCAGACCTTTGTAATCAGCTGATGTCTTCAGCTGTTGTGATCTTCTTCAGTAGTTGTAATGTCTGTGGGACTTAGAGGTTTTTCTGATCAGGCTCATTGGTTCTTTTGGTCCAACAAACTCCCCCTGAACCAATGCAGCCAAAACCTCTAACTTTATTGAAGATCCCACTTATTCTTTGGCAAAAATACTCTCTTGATCAGCTTCAGAGGTAGACAGATAAGCATAGGCCAGAAAAAGGTTTCTAATCTTTTGATTGGCTAAGTATGGAAGGGAACTCTGTCTTGGGGAAATTGGACCCAGAGTCTTGTCCCAACCATAAAACCTATTTCCCATTGATGAGTCTGTAAGACTCCCTTGCATAGGCCTCAAGGAGAACAACTTGTTCCTCCTTAGTGAGTTCTTCTGCTTCTCCCTCAAAGAAGAACTCAGGCCCATAGTATTCAGACAGATACCTTACTGTCTTCCCATTCTTCAACTCAACAGTTGTTATCTCTCTATATGCAAATTCATCTGGATGAGAGCCTTCAAGCAGCAAATGGAGTTCACTCTTTTGAAGATCTTCAAGTCTTTTGTACAACAACCCCTTCTTGATCATTTTGTTCTCAAGAATAGACGTAGGGGTTGATTTGGATGTGTGAGCTCTCTTGAATTCTTCAATGATTTCCCAGGGTGAGACTACCATGGCCAACATTATTGCAGCATTCAAAGTCTTTCTTACTTGGCCATGATATCTACTTGGTAAGTTTTTCTTGTGAATTCTGGAACTTACCCTGGGATCTGGCCAAATCCTCACTCTTTCTTTTTGATGTTGAAAGGTATGACTAAGAGTGTACAGCCTCTGAGCTTGTTTCTTCATAGCTTGAATGGATGAGGACTGAGGGAAGTCCTTGTCAACCATTCTAAGAAATTGCTCATCATGTTGCTTCTGTTGTTCTTCTTCTTCAATTTTGACCTTAACCATCTGTCTTTGAGTTTCAGGAGTTATTGTTTGTGATTGACTCCTAGGCTTCAGTTTCTTCCTTTCAAGAATAGCAGATATTGGCAGATTATCCTCTTCATCCTCTTCTTCTTCTTCTATCCTCAGCAGCCTTCTTTTTCTTTTGGGTGCATCACTGGTGGAATCTTGAATGGGTTTCTTGGGTGAAGGGGTTGGTTTAGAGGGTTGTGAGGTTGATTGTTTTGGAGGTTGAGAGGTTGGTTGTTTTGAAGGTTTTGAGATTGGCTGTTTTGGTTGTGAGGTTGGCTTTGAAGATTGTTTTGGTAAAGAAGTTTTTAAGGGCTGCTCTATCATTTTGTTGGTGAGGGTGGCTTTGGATAACTTGGCCATATCAGATCTCTTCCCAGCACCAGCTTCATCCAGAGCTTCAATGATTAAGCCTTTGTTGAAGCTTTCAGATGAGCATATTTTGGTGGTTATCTCCAAAATACTATCTCTGGACCATGACTTGATCTCAATGATAGGTCTTCCCAAGTGTTTAGAGAGGAATCTGATCATAGCCTCCAGTCTCTCCCTTTCTTCTTCATTGCAACTTGCCCATCGATTCTCAATCTCCTGAACCTCAAGTCTTCTGATCTCTGAGTCAAGTTTGGCAGTATCAAATCCTTGCCTGAAGAGCTGATCAATGATCCTATCCATGGATCTGCTATGTTGGTCATCAGCTTCTTTGATCATCTCATCCAACCTCTTCTCATCTTCAGTTTGTTCACCAACACTCTTCTTTCTTTTGTAGGTGATGATCTCTTTGCCTTTATGCTCCTCCTTAGCTTCTTCCTCTTCAACTCTTTTCCTTTTATCATCCTTTACTGACTTAGACTCCCCCTTTTTGGTTGCATTGGGTTCTGGGGTTTGAATGTCAGAAAGGTGCTTTGACACAGCATCAGTCATAAGGGATTTAAGATCTGAGGAGATCCTCTCATCAATGGTTTGATGAACAATAGATGTGATGATGGGGGTGATGAGAGGTAAGGAAGATTTTAAAGCAGCAGCCATTTGCTCAGAGGGGTTCTCTCCCTGAGAAATGGTGCTTGAAACAGAGGCTGGTGGTTTGTTTGATTTGAGTGGCTCAGTGTTTAGTGAAGCTTCAATAGAAGCTGCCATCTGTGGGTTTATTGGGGCAGATGGACTTGATTCCTAAGACATGTTGGTAAGCAGGTCTTTTAATCTACAAACCTCAGTCTCAAGAATAGTATTTTGGGCTAAGACTTCAAAGAAAAAGCCCAGGTCATCATCAGTATAAACTGAATCAGCTGACCTCCTGAGTGAATCAGGATGAACATGTGCTGAGTGTAAATCAGTGATCACATGTGCCCCTTTGTCTTGGAACTGGGGACTTCCTGCCTCAGGAGCAAGTCCTTCATTGACAGTTGCCTCTGGTGAGGTCTTAGAGATGATACCTGCTTCATCCTGTTCATGTGTTGAAACAGGGGAAGAGGTAGCCTCACCAGATGTTCTAGTCTCCACATCTACACTAGGAGACTGAACTTTAGAATCCCTATGCTGTTGGTTATCAACGACATTTTGATCCTCTCCCTCAGCTGTTGAGGTTTTCCTAGAAGTAACAGGTTTCTGGGGAGGGGTAGAGGAATGTAGCTGAGTCAGCACTTGTGCAATGACTGCAGTTGGGCTTGTAGGGGTGGTATCAGTGGGAGATGGGGGTGAAAAGGTTTGCACCTAGGGAGAGTGATGCTCTTCAATGGCAATCTTCTCAAGTGAGATAGATTCCAGTAATGTGGTTTCCCCAATATTGGTTGCATCAGGATCCTGTTGAGAGGATGCCTGAGCGGTTTCAACTGGTGGAGTCATTGAAACTACAAGGGGATTAAGGCTTGTAGTCTCATCCTGCGTTTGTGCTACAGGGGCATCATCAGGGGACTCAACTCCCTGAGTAGCCTTTTAGGTTTTCTTTGGTTTTGGTTTGGAGGGGACTTTAGATTTGGAGGTGGAGGCTGTGCGTTCCCTCTGCTTGGGTTTGAGCAGTTTGGCAGCCTCTTTGAGTCGTGGGTTTGAGTTGTGCCTGGAGTATACCTCTGGCAAAACCAGCAGAGCAGGGACTCCAAGGCCAACAAGGCCATCAGATTTTAATTGATTTAAAATGATTGCCATAAGAAACCTTGGATATAATATCCATCTATTTGCCACATGTTTCAATGCCAAATCTTTCAGTTCCAAAAAGATAATATCAGAAAAATTTAGATTTTGATGTTCAAGGATAGAATATAATACCTGTTGCCATCTGGAGGACATTTGATCCCAAGAGGATGTTTTGGGAGCAAGGCAGACATTAATCATGTGAAATATGAGTCGCTCGGCATCATGGAAGTGCTTCTTCAGGATGGTAGTAGCACTTAGGTCACCTTCATAACCATGATTAGCAAAAGAAAAATCAATGGTGCCTTTGGGGTACTTGGTGGGATAGGTGGCATCATTCAGGTCTAGGGTTTGACGAATGATCTCAGGAGTGATGACCACCCGTTTCTGGTTAACAAATGATTGGAGAGTGATGGTGTCATCATTCTCAGCAGTATGAACAGTAACGTTTGTCCAGAATTGGCACAGGGTATCGGGGTAGATGGTAGGATTTAAGAGAAAGGCTGTGCGGTATTAGGAATCAACCATCAAGTCAACAGCAGCATCAAACTTGTTCCAGAAAGGTGATTTGGTAAGGTGAGCAACACAGTTGTGTCGAGGTTTGATTTGCATGGTCGCCGTTAATGGAAGATGAACGTTTGGAAAGTGGGTTATGAAAAGTTTGAAGTTAGGGTTAGGTATATATAGGTTATGAAACGGCTGAGGGAAAACAACTGAAAGTGTTGGTATTAGTCATCAGGTGTTAGAAAACAACTGAAGACATGGTTTTAACTTTCAGATGTTGTAAACAACTGAAGACTTGGTGTTGGTCATCAGTAGTTGTAAAACTACTGAAGACTTGGTTTTGACTTCAGTTGTTTGGAAATGAAACAGTAGTTGTCGTTGATTCACAAAGTTCAGCTGTTTCAATGACCTTAACACTTACTCATCAGATCATCTGATTTTCAGATGTTTCATTGGTTATCAGTACTTATTTATTATAAAAGACATCAGTAGTTTGAACTACATCAGTATTTTCTAACAAATGAAGTACTTCAGTACTTTTAAGTAATTTAGTCTTCAGTAGTTGTAAAACTACTGAAGATAAAATGACTTATCAGCACTTATTTTTGACAAAAGTATACTAATGCTCATCAGTATTTATGGACTAAGAGCATCAGTAGTTGTCAATTTATTCTAGTTGCAGCATACCAAGCCTGAGTACAAGATTATGAAAAGTTGCACTATCCAAAGGCTTAGTAAATATATTTGCAAGCTCATCAGCACTAGGCACAAACTTTGGATCAATCAGACCTTTTTCATAGCAATCCCTAATGAAATGATGTCTGATCTCAATATGTTTGGTCCTAGATTGCTGGACAGGATTCTTAACAATACAAAGAGCTGAAGAACTATCCATTAGTAATGGAGTCTTAGTCTCTGTAATGTCATAATCCAATAACTGATTTTGAAGCCATAGTACCTGAGATGTACAGCTTTGCAGCTGCAATGTACTCTGCTTCAGCTGTTGATGTAGCAACTGATGTTTGTTTCTTACTCTGCCAAGAGACCAAACAGTTGCCTAGAAATTGGCATCCACCAGAAGTTGATTTTCTGGTTAACTTACACCCTGCATAGTCACTATCAGAAAAAGCAACCAATTTACAAGAGTGCCCAGTGGAATACCATAGTCCTAGAGATTTAGTTCCTTGCAAATATCTAAAGATCCTCTTGACTGCAATCATATGGGAATCCTTAGGAGCAGCCTGAAATCTTGCACAGACACAAGTTGCAAACATAATATCTGGTCTAGAAGCTGTTAGGTACATCAAGGAACCAATCATACATCTGTAAAGAGTTTCATCAACTGCTTTACCTTTTTGATCAGCATCCAGTTGTGTGTTGCTGCACATGGGAGTAGAACAGGTTTTATAGTTTTGTAAATCAAACTTGGTTAACAAATCTTTTGTGTATTTTGACTAATGAATGAAAGTTCCATCAGTTAGTTGTTCGATTTGTAAACCCAGAAAGAACTGTAATTCTCCCATTGCACTCATTTCAAACTTTTGTTGCATCAATTTTGTGAATGCATCACACAACTGTGGATCAGATGATGCAAAAATAATATCATCAACATAAATTTGAACAAGGAGCTTATGCATGCCAGCTTTCTTTATGAACAAAGTTTTATCTATGGAGCCTCTAGTGAAATTATTTTGAAGAAGAAAGTTAGATAATGTTTCATACCAGGCTCTGGGTGCTTGTTTCAACCCATAAAGAGCCTTATCAAGCTTATACACCCAATCAGGGTGTTTATGATCTTCAAAACCTGGTGGTTGACACACATAAACTTCTTCTTTTATTTTACCATATAAAAATGCACTTTTGACATCCATTTGAAAAACTTTAAGGTTATGAAAAGCAGCATAAGCTAAAAACAATCGAATTGCCTCCAGTCTGGCTACAGGGGCAAAGGTTTCATCATAATCAATACCTTCTTCTTGTGAAAACCCCTGTACAACCAGTCTGGCCTTGTTCTTGACAATTTGGCCTTTTTCATCAGTTTTATTCCTAAACACCCATTTAGTGCCTATTGCACACTTACCTTGGGGTAGAGGAACCAGTTCCCACACTTGCTGCTTTTGAAATTGAAGAAGCTCAAGCTGCATGGCTTCAACCCATCCATTGTCCCTTAAGGCCACATGATAATTCTTTGGCTCTTGCTGACTGATGAAGAGAGCATAGAGACAGAAATTGGACAATTGACTTCTTGTTGAAACACCAGCATTTATGTCACCAATGATCTGGGACATGGGATGATTCTTCAATTCTTGATATGCAATAATATCTGTGCAAGTGTTTGTAGGAGATTCAGCAGCAGCAGTTGTTGATGTAGACTCTTGAAACCTAGACTGAGATGGCAGTTCAAATGAAGTAGAGGATTCAGAGATTTCATCAGCATTTGTTGTGGATGGAGCTGCTGAGGCTACAGGAACATCAAGTGTAGTAGAAACAGGCAGATGATCACTACAACTTGCATTTGTATCTTCAGTTGGAGAGGATGGAGCTTCAGAGAAAACAACAGGTGGAGGCTGATATGGAACATATTGCAGTATGTTCAAGTCAAACATCTCAACAGGGTTTTGAGGAATCTTGTCCTTTGGGGATTCATTAAACTTGACATGCAAAGTCTCTTCAACAATCTTTGTTCTGCAATTGAAAACTCTGTATGCCTTGCAGGTAGATGAATACCCAACAAAATACCCTGCATCCACCTTGGATTCAAACTTCTGAAGTATACTCTTTGTGTTAAGAATATAACATGGACACCCAAATGCTCTAAAGAATGAAATCAAAGGAGCCAAATGA
The DNA here is from genome assembly GCA_025215565.1 of Flaveria ramosissima. Classification (NCBI taxonomy): domain Eukaryota; kingdom Viridiplantae; phylum Streptophyta; class Magnoliopsida; order Asterales; family Asteraceae; genus Flaveria; species Flaveria ramosissima. Next base: position 43,522,193 of record CM046043.1, read on the forward strand.
TGTAAGAGCTCATAAGGAGTCTTCATCAACCTCTGATTCACTAATACTCTATTCTGAACATAGCAAGCTGTATTGACAGCTTCAGCCCAAAAGGTTAGTGGCAACCCAGAGTCAGCCAACATTGTCCTTGCGGCTTCAATCAGGGTCCTGTTCTTTCTCTCCACCACTCCATTTTGCTCTGGAGTTCTTTGAATACTATATTGTCTTTTGATTCCCTTAGACAAATAGAATTCATCAAGAGTGTGATTCCTAAACTCTGTCCCATTATCACTTCTCACACATTTAACTGGAAGTGAATGCTGCTTTTCCACATGTAACACAAAATAGATGATACTTTGAGCAGCCTCATCCTTGGAATGCAAGAAGAAAGTCCATACATATCTGGAGTAATCATCCACAATTACCAGACAGTACTTTTTCTTTGCCATGCTCATTACTCTCACAGGACCAAAGAGATCCATATGCAGTAATTGCAAGCAGGCAGTGGACTTAGGTTCTTCTATAGGAGGGAATGAAGCCTTGTGTTGCTTTCCTTTTAAGAAAGCTGGGCAGTTATCATCACACTTGAACTCCTTCAATGGCAAACCTCTCACTAAACCATGATGAATGAGCTGATTCATGTTCTTGAGATTCACATGACCCAGCCTTCTATGCCATAGTTCAGATTCTTGAGGAGAGGCTTTGGAGAACAGAAATGGATGACCTTTTAGATCAATTTTCTTTGATAGATCTAAAGCATATACTCTTCCAATCCTGTTGGCCTTCAGGAGAGTATACTCATCCAATATCTTGTCAATCTTGTGCAAAACTTTGGAAGACAGAATCCGACAGTTTTGACTTGTGAAGAGTGCAACATGCCCTTTATCACACATTTGACTGACACTCAAAAGATTGTATTTGAGGTTCTCCACATGGTTAACATCATCAAATCTTATCTCCCCATTTGAGACAAAACCCTTCCCAATGATGTAACCCTTGGCATCATTTCCAAAAGAAACAAATCCCTTCTTCCTTTGGGAATAGTCAAGAAGAAGAGAGCTGCTCCCTGTCATGTGCATGGATCCTCCACTGTCCACATACCAGATGCTTCTTTGGCATGATGAAGAACCCTGCATTTATCACAAACATTAGTTAGCCTTTGAGACCCAAACCTTTTTGGTTTTGGGTCTGTTTTCATCAACAGATGTTAAACTAACAGGTTGTGCATGATTAACAGCTTTTGAAGATGTAGATGGTGCTGAAAAGGATTCCTTGGATTTTGGCTTAGGTGTCCTTTTCAGTGGTTTAATCACAGAAACATCTAATTAATTAACTCTCCCCAATAGATGTTGAACCATCATCACAAGTTGTGTCTGATTTGTTGACAGAGTTTTCAACTCAGTTGACACATCAGTACTTGTAGATGATTTGTTCTTGTGATTCACAACATCCTTCTTTTGAAAAGGACACAGACTTAGTCTGAGTTTTTAATATTCCCTGAGGAATATTTGCAGCTGTTTTTTGAAAAACCCCTTCCTCCTTAGTGACTTTTTGAGAAAGCTTAGGTTTATCAGAATGAGATGATTGTGGTACAAACTTGGTTTGAAATTCATTTTTCATTTTATGCATTTCCTTCTTAATGATTTTCTCTTTATTGAATTTTAAACCCTTGTTATACCAGCATTCATCAGTCAGATGATTGAACAAACCACATATTTCACATGGCTTTCTTTTCATCTTTTCTTGATCAACTGCTGAAGTTGATGAAACTACTGAAGATTTGTTCTTCAGTACTTTCTTCCTTTCAGTACTTTTGGGAAGTACTGAAGGATTTTCAACAACTGAAGATTTCTTCTTCAGTGGTTTTCTATCAGTACTTTTTAGAATCCTGATAGATTCTTCAGCAGTTGTCAAGGAATGCTTGTTTTCCTCTGATTTAAAATGCTCTTCAGGTGTTGTGTTTTGCCCTTCAGTACTTTGAGTACCTTGTGGAACAACACCTGAATTTCTCAGCCTCTTCTTGATCAAGTGTTTCGAAGCAGTGGGATCATCAGTTTTTTGATTAACTGAGATACTCACACTATCTTCATCCTCAGATTTTGAATTATCAGTTAAGGATGAAACACCTGATGATGTGGTTTGGGAATGACACTCAACCTCAGATTGTACTTCTAACTTGGGAGTAAAATCTATGGGAGGTATGGTATGATTATACCCAATCCCAAACTTCACATTGGAAGCAATTTGCTTACTGAGAAGCATTTCAAATCCCTTGCAAGATGTTACCCAGCGTTCACAATCAACTTAGGTAGCTGCAAGTGTTTCTTTGAGATTCTTGTGATTTTCTAGAATGACCTCTACCTTTGCTTTTTCATCAGTAATTTGACACTTAAGTTTATAAATCTCCTCATTCTTCTCTTTTAAAACAGACTCAAACTCAGCTTTTCTTTTGGAAATTGCCTTTTCTAGGTCAAGGTTTTGATTAATTAAAGCTACATGTGCTTCCCTAATAGAAACAAAAGCAGCTATGCATGATTCAGAACATAACTTGGCCTTAGCATCAGAAGATACCTGTGGTACCTGTGATGATGAAGGATTGTCATCAGTTGATTCCAGGGCCATTAAAGCAAGGTTTCCAAAAGGGTTTTCACCACCATGTTGACCAGCATCAGCAAATTGCTCAGAATAACCAGAGACATCATCTGGTAGGCTGCTCCAGTCAACAACCTCAGGGGTGAAAAAGCTTTGATGAGATTGAGGTTGAGATGGCTGAGGATCAGGTAGAGCATGTGGTTGTTGAGCCATGGGTACAGAAACTTGACCAGACTGAGGCATGTAAAAGCATGGATGAGGATATGGCATGGGGCTTTGAGGGACAAAGTATGCAGGAGATGATTGATGTTGTGAATGATGATCAGAACTGGTAGGATGTTGCCCTTTGGATTGTGAATTATTGCTTGGAAAAGTCACAAAGGGTGCAGATGAGTTAGATCCAGATGATCTACACTCTCTAGCAAAATGTCCAAGTCTGTGGCACTTGTGACATCTCAACTTACTCTTGTCAAAACCAACCTTGGTTTTGCCAGAGAGACCAGGAAATTTTTTACCTGTTCTTTTATAAAACTTTTGAGATCTGATATTAATCAATGCCATTTGGCTCAGAATATCCATCTCTTCCAGATCATCATCAGCAATTCCTTTCAAATCATCCATCATAAAACACAAATTATCAACATTAAAACCTGATGCAGGATCGGATTTTGTCACTTAACACTTGTATTTCTCTCAAACTCACTTATAATAGTCACTCAAACAAGATGAAGCAATGTCTTTGACAAGAGTTGATAATAATATAATAAGTAATCAAAGCAACAAGCAGAAATATTTTCAAGGTACTTGTATATATTACTTCTCAACTCAAGATTACAAGACACTTACAAGCATAGAACATGAGTTACAATGAGAAACTATATATACTAGATCCTACAGCCGGTTATACTTGATACCAGCTGGAAACCTAAGACTAAAGCATATACTACAATGCTATAGTTAAGGTATCTTAGATAAAGTATTATCTAAGATATGGTAGTCATGACATGTCCATGACTTACCTTTTGTCACCAACTAAAGATGGCAACTGTACTTAACATAAAAAGGTAAACAGTAGATTAAAGTATGGTCAACTACATGGCTTTTGAGAAAACGCCATGCAGTATCTCAGAGATTTGCAGCGGACTGTCAGACAGACCATACTTATGTCTACTGGATAATAGAAGTGTCTTCTGAAGGTTAACTGGCTTCGGAAGAACAAGTTCTTCCGAAGCCACTTATACTTCGGAAGATGCTTCTATGCTTCTGAGGCTTTAAGGACTTCTTTATACTTCGGAAGTTGACTTCAGAACTTTGTCTTCAAGTCTTGAACCTTCGGAAGTAGCTTCTTTACCTTCGAAAGTTGGAGTTCTCCTTCGGAAGTGTATTTTACACTTAGACTTCGGAAGAACTCTTTCTTCCTTCGGAAGTCCCACACTTGGCTTCGGAAGTCCTTTGCATGTAGTACTCAAAATCTTCTAAGTGATATGGTTTTGGTTGCAACAGCCTCTTATGATCCAACAAACTCCCCCTAGGCTGATGCTACCAAAACTTCACTTATTTCTACTTCTCAAAGTTTTCAGCACCAGGGACAAAAGATATTTGTCTGTCTCTCTGTTCTTCCCGAAAGTAGTGCTGAGAAGCTTGTACAAATCATTCGTGGATAGGAGATCCAGTCTATCACTTTGAATGACATGCACCCTTTGTTGTGACCCCCTGAAGAGAGTTAGTTGACGGGAGTTGTAGTCATACTCCCATCTAACTATGGACTCAAGTTCAGGACCTTCAACCATTTGAAGAAAGGCTTTGCCTTTGGTTGCTGATCCTTTCCTTTCCTCCTCCTCTCTCCGTTTTGACTCCTCTTCGACCTTGCTTCTTGCAGTGAGCTCGGCCATGTGAAGGCTGCCTAGATGATTTCTGATGTGAGCAGCTACTTCGGAGTTTGAGGGGTTGGAGAATGGTTTCTCTGCTAACTCAGCAATATCAAATCTGCTTAAGTGTAGCAGAGATGAGGCATTCAGCCTGTTAATCTCACCATTCTCTCTCTCAACAACAAAGTTGTGAGAAGAATCTTCGAACCTCCACTGGACTATCTTCTTTCTGGGTACAAGAGATTGTCTTGGTACCCTATCTCCTTTCTTTGTGTCCAGCAGAGTCACCAGCCTTCTCCTCAGCTTCTTTTCTTCCTCATTCAATGTATCTGAATTGAGGCCAAAGAGTCTTGTGGCTTGGTCCAAAGTTCCTCTTGGCAGATCAAGAAACTCATCTCTTGTGAGGGAACTTGAGGATCCATCAACATAAGTCAGGTTGACTGTATCCTCCTCACATGAGATGTCGCTCAGAGTAGTGCAGTTGATGAGCTTGGTTTTGATCTCCTTGAATTCCTCCATTGAGAGATGTTTGGAAGGCTGAGGGGATGGTTTGATTGTTTGTTGGGTAGGTTTAGGAGGTTGGGTTCTGGGTAAGGTTTTAGGTTGGATGATGGGTAGTTTAGGTGGTTGAGGTGAGGGAGTTGGTAGATGTGCAGGTGTAGGTTCAGGGGTGAAAGGTTCAGGTTCAGTTTTGATTGGGAAGGGAAAGGGTATTGGTTCAGGTTGATGTTGGGTTTGGATATTTGGCTGAGGGGTGGCTTTGAAGGTCATCCCCTGTCCCCTTCTATACATCTCCTTTCTTCTCCCTGCAAGAATGTCAGCCTTGATGTCACTGACATGTCGTTGGAGAGTCTTCTCAGACATTGGACCCACTTGCCTGCCAGAGAAGCCGTGAGCTTTAAGATAGTTCTTCATCCAAGCTTTGTCACCTATCTTCTTGGCGGCAGACAGTCCAGCCTCTTCTTCCTTCTTCTTCTTCTCTACCAGCTTCTCCCTTGCAGCTCTCTTTCTCTCTTTCTCCATTTGATCTTGCTCTTTGTTAAAGAGCCACAAGATCGTGTCACTGTTGTGTGGAGACAACTCCTCTTGAGAGAATCCTCTGGAGAGTAGAAAAGTGATCCTTTCTCTCCTGAGCTGCAGATCAGCTTCTCTTTCTTTTCTCAGCCTTTCTTCTTCCAAGGCCAACCTTGCAGCTTCTTCTTTTTGCTGTTTTTGCAGCAAGGTTGCCTTTTCAAGCTCTATCAGCTCCTCTAGTGGTAGCAGGAGTACATCTTCCGAGGCAGCCCCTAGACTGACAAGTCTATCAATTACCTCCACCCTTCTTCTATTGTTGATTGCCTCTTGGTTGGCTGCAGCTGCTTTTGAACTTGCAGCTAACAGTTTTCCAGTTGGCAGTCTTCCTTTCCTTTTAAGTTTCTCCAGCCTTTCTTCTTCCTGAAGCTCTTCCGAAGTCATCTTCCTTTTGCCTTTAATGTCTTCGGAAGTGCTAGACTTTGGTGGTTCTTGGGTAGAAGATTCAGGTTGGATGGTGGAGGTAGGAGCTGAGGTCAATGCAGATGTAATGGCTAGTGGTTGGCTGAGAAAGTCCTCCCTATTAACCTCAGATGCAAGTTCCAGAATTGCATCTGTGACTATTAGATCATCGGAAAGAGAGAACAGTCCTTCCGCAGCAGCAATTTCAGCTTCGGAAGTTTGAGTTGGTTCTTCCGAGGCTTCGAATTGTGCTTCGGAAGCCTGTGAAAACACACCTTCTGTCCCAACTGTTTCAGTTGCTCGCCATCAGTCCTAGTTTCCCCTTCGAAATCAATCTTAGGTTCCACTTGGGCCTTAGGTTGACCAACTTCCTCAACAGTGGTAGGAGGTGCATTCAACCTCTGAAGCTCTTGAGCTCCAAAGTATATCACAGACATATCCGGACTAGGTTGATCAATAAGGGACTCTAAAAGGAACTTGTTGAAGATCCTATTTAGATCCTGAAGCATCCTTTGATCCACTTGAAACACAACTGGAGGAGGCTCAGGGAAGATGGCAGCTTGTTGTCTTGAGCTCAAAGAACTGAGAGCTTGACTGATGGAATCCTGTCTTTGGCTTTGTTCCTCAACATTCTCCCCCTTTTTGGTAGCATCATCTTGAGAGGTAGATGAGCTAGAGGAAGAGGTCAAGGAGACCTGAATTTGTACATGCCTAACAGACCTCTCAATCTGTTTCTCAGCTAGTTTGGCCTTGAGAGTTTCAATCTCAAGTTGCTGAGTGGCAGACCTCTCCTCTAAAGTCCTAACCTTTGATTCAAGGTTTGAGACTTTAGAAAGTAGGTCTCTTATTGTGAGTTGCATTCTTCCCTCATCTTCTTTGGAAGAATCACGGGGAGATGAGGTAACATACCTAGTATGTTCATCCTCACCACCAGATGTGGTTTCTTGGCACCCTGGTTTCCCTTGCACAATGATGTCTCTTTCAGAGGCATCATAGGGCATGGTTGCCGTAGATTCAGTCTGACTATCGTTACCACTGTCCTGAGGATCCAATGAGGCTCCTTCAGTAGTGGCAGCTGAATCTACATGAGTCCCCTCCACATCAGTGGGACTCACCTCAGTAGGGCTTTGCTGGTGTGGGCTAGAGACAAGAGGTTTCTCTAGGCTCTGTTGATCCTTAATGGGGTGTTGTGGATCAACTTCATTGCCTTGGAGAGACATAGTCTCTTCACCAGCTCCGGTCAATAGGTCAGTAAAAGAGAAGGAATGAAGACCTAAGGACCCGGGACTTTGATCAATGTCAAAAGGCATTGAGCTGTCCCTTGGTGGCTGCTCAGGGGAGTATAGAGACTCACCCTGAGGGCTATCAGCTGGGGTTATGGGCTCATGGGTCTGAGACTGAGGAGACTCAAGACCCATATTGAGGTCAATAGTGAAGGATTGGGGGACCTCTGGCTGAGTGGGAGCCCCTTGTTCCACTCTAGCCTTTTTGGTTTGAAGAGGAGGGGCTTTTTCAATCAGAGTAGATTGAACAAGGGTTCGTTTGGTACGTCTCTGATAGGTGACTTTTATTGGAGGAGAAGGTAGATTTGGAATGGTGAGGGTAGTTGCTGGTGTGGGTTCATCACCTGTGGGGATAACAGGGATGTCACCAGGAGCCATTGGCTCAATCATACCTGGAAGTAGTGCGGTATCCCTTCCAGTGTAGTTGGTAGACACTCTCTTCAAAACTTTGAAGATGGTCGGCCTCATTTGAGGAGCAGACAGAGCAGCTGCACAGACAAGCTTACTCTGATCTAGCTCGCAGTTGATTATGTGCTGTAGAAATCTGGGATACATAAAGAATGTGTCCCTTTGCAGATTTCCCATGAGGTTAGTCAGCACAAACCTGGAGTAGTTGAAGCGCAAGCCTTGTACCAACCCATGAACTAGGCACCCGAGTTCATAGGGAATTTGATCCCATCCCCCGGATTTGTTAGATAAGCAGTGAAGAACCACATGTAGCAGGAACTTCCACTTGTAGGAGAAGTTGAATTTGTAGACTGTAGACCTGCTTACATCTCCACCGTATCCCATTTGGAGATAAGAGTTATCTAACTCAGACTTGGGGAATTCCGTCGGTGCGCCTTCATCATGGAGCTCAAGATGCTCCCTGATGATTTGTTCAGTAACGACCAACTCTTGGCCACATACACTTGACCTGATAGCACGAACCCCATTTAGGGTTTCAACCCGACTATTTGCCCAGAATTCGGACATTTGGTTGGTGTAAATGGTAGGGTTTACAGTCAGTGCTGTGTAGTATGAAGATTGGGCTAAGAAAGAGATAATATCAGAGAAGTCAGCATCCCTTGAAGAGTCAAGGAGTGCGACTTGGTTGTGCTGAGGGTTTAGAGCCATTGAGAAAGATAGCAGAAGAAAAGTTCTTGAGAGAGAGGTAAATTGGAGAAGAAGAAAGCTTTTATGGCAGTGAATTTGGTAAAAAGAGTGTAAGTGATTAACCGGAAGTATTTAAATGGGTGAAATGGCGGTTTAAAGGGTGGTTTGGATAAGATGATGTGAGGGTTCAGAGGATGATGTGACAGGGGCGGTAAGGTTAAGCCATTTAAATAATCCAACATCATTAACAAAATCTTTACTTTTTACAGAGTGGGGCCCAAAAGATTTCCGTTACACAGTAAAATCCTTCTTCCGAGTATAAGGTATTTCCGAAGGTAAAGTTCTTCCGAAGGCAAATGTACTTCCGAAGGTAAATAAATTGCTTCCGAAGATACATGTTGCTTTCAAGTGGAGAGTATTAAGTGCTTCGGAAGTAGATCTGAGATTACCTCAATCGCTTCTTCCGAGACTTAGTACACTTCCGAGAAGAAAATTATCTTATGAGAAATTTGCTTCGGAAGTTATACTAGATATCTTCCGAAGGCAAGTTTCTCTTCGGAAGAATTTATACTTAGTTAAATAAGAAAGGATCTTTTGTAACAGGGCTTAGATTGTATTGACATAAGACTTTACATATTGAAAAGGTTTTCAATTGAGATTGACTAGTCAATGTTTATCATCCCAATAGCTGTAATAAGATACTTAAATCTTTGTTCATCAAATGCTTTGGTGAACAAATCAGCATATTGTTCATTTGAATCAACTTTGATTAGTTTGATAAGATTTTTCTCATGAATATCTCTAATGAAATGATACCTGATGTCAATGTGCTTTGTCTTTGAGTGCTTTACTGGATTTTCAGTGATGGATATAGCACTGTTGTTGTCAATGTGGATAGGAGTGCTCATGAAGTTGAATCCATAGTCAATCATCTGGTTTTGAATCCACAGCAGCTGAGCACAGCAACTTGCAGCAGCAATGTATTCAGCTTCAGCAGTTGATGTAGAGACACAGGATTGCTTTTTGCATTGCCATGAGATGATCCTTCCACCAAGAAATTGACATCCACCTGATGTTGATTTCTTGTTGATGTTGCAGCCACCATAATCACTGTCAGAGTAGCCATAGAGATTAAAATCACTATTTCTTGGATACCAGAGACCTAACTTAGGTGCTCCTTTGAGGTATCTGAGGATTCTCTTGACAGCAATTAGGTGAGACACTTTTGGAGCAGCCTGATATCTTGCACAAATGCAGGTTGCAAACATGATATCAGGTCTACTTGCTGTGAGATACATCAGAGAACCAATGATTGCTCTATACTGATGTTGATCAGTATCCTCCCCCTCAGAGTCAGGGCATAAATCATGGTTTCTGGGTATGGGTGTCTTTGCTGCTTTACAATCCTTCATATCAAATCTCTCTAAGATATCATTGACATACTTAGATTGATTGATGAAAAACCCTTCCTTCAGTTGCTTTACCTGAATTCCAAGGAAAAAGTCCATTTTTCCCATAGAACTCATTTCGAACTTCTTCTTCATAATGCTCTCAAAGTCTTTGCACATTTGGTCATTTGAAGAACCAAATATGATGTCATCGACATAGACTTGAACTAGCAAAATGTCTTTCCCAGACTTTCTGATAAAGAGAGTCTTGTCAATGGTTCCTCTGGTATAGCCATTCTTCAGAAGAAATTGAGACAATGTCTCATACCACAACCTAGGTGCTTGGTGCAGCCCATATAGAGCTTTATCCAATTTGCACACATAGTTTGGATGCTGTGGGTCTTCAAATCCTGGAGGCTGGCATACATAGACTTCCCTATCTATATCCCTATATAGAAAGGCACACTTGACATCAAGCTGGTAGACAGTGAAATTCTTGGATGCAGCATAAGCAAGGAAGATCCTAACTGCCTCAAGTCTTGCAACAGGTGCAAAGACATCAGTATAATCAATTCCTTCCTCTTGAGTGTATCCTTGAACCACCAGTCTTGCCTTGTTCTTGATAATCAAGCCTCTGTCATCTCTTTTGTTTCTGAAAACCCACTTGGTGCCTATAGGTACTTGACCAGATGGTAGCGGACATAGGTTCCAAACCTTCTGTCTTTTGAATTGAAGCAGCTCCTCTTGCATTGATTCAACCCAGCTACTATCCTTTAAGGCATCTTCCACCTTCTTGGGTTCCATTTGGGATAAGAAGCATGAGTATAGGCAGACATTCCCATTGTGAGTTTGTCCCCTTGTTCTCACACCCTCAGAGACCTCCCCTATGATGTTTTCAGCTGGATGAGAATTGTGAATTCTAAGTCTTGGAATTACCTCCAGCTGCAAAGATAGGTCCAGGTTGGACATATTTTGCTCTGGAGCTTGAATACTTGGTCCAGCTGTTGTTTCAATCTCATTCAATGAGGACTGATTGAATGAAAGAGAAACATCATCATTTCTTTGCTGTGAAGCATCATTAACAGTTGCCTGTTCCTTCAAAATGCTGCTTTCATCAGCTTGGTGTTGTGTAGGATCACCTGAGGAGACTTGAAGATCATCAGGTGAGTCCCTTGTTGAAGTTCCACTATTTCTTGAAATGGTTATACTGTCAGATCTTTCAATAGTAGGAACTTGATTTGTTGTTCTTGGAGAACTTGGAGCAGGTCTGGGAAGCTCAAATAGTTGATCTTCATCAGAATAGCCTTGAGCACCTGTTCCAGCTGAAACATTCTCACAAGATGGTTTAGAATAGTTTGGAAACAATTCTAAATCAAAAATATGATCAGGTCCATTCCCCCTAACACAAGGAGTGTGCTCATTAACTACAATGTTGGAGGATTCCTCAAATTGTTGGTTTTTAATGTTATAAACCCTGTAAGCTTTAGAATGGGAGGAATATCCAACAAAGATGGCATCATCTGACTTTTCAGCAAATTTTGCTAAATTGTCTTTTGTGTTAAGTATGGTACACCTGCTACCAAAGGACCTTAGAAAGCCAATGAACGGTGGCCTCTTGTTCCATAGCTCATAAGGGGTCTTTCCATGTGGCTTTACTACAAGAACTCTGTTCTGCACATAGCATGCAGTGCTGACTGCCTCTGCCCAGAATGTTAGAGGCAGCTTTGAATCAGCTAACATAGTCCGAGCAGCCTCAATAAGTGTCCTATTTCTCCTCTCAGCAACACCATTTTGTTGAGGAGTTCTAGGAGCACTGTATTGTCTGGCAATCCCTTTTGAGTTACAGAATGAGTCAAGAACGAAGTTCTTAAACTCAGTCCCTTGATCACTTCTAATTATTTTAACCTTGTGATCAACTTGATTTTCTATTTTAAGAATAAAAGATTTTAAAGTTTCAGCAGTTTCATCTTTAGTTCTTAAAAAGAATACCCATGTAAATCTAGTAAAATCATCAACTATCACAAGACAATATGATTTTCTTCCAATGCTCATTATACTTGTGGGACCAAATAGATCCATGTGCAATAAGTGTAATGGAGTAGTGATAGAGTTAACAACTTTGGATTTATGAGAAGACCTGTGTTGTTTCCCTTTCAGGCAAGCAACACAGTTATCTTTGCAGAAAAATTCCTTTTTAGGCAAACCATGTACCAAGTTATTTTTAGCCAATTTATTCATTGTCTTAAAATTGACATGACACATTCGTTTATGCCACAGTGTTGACTCATCACTATCAGCTTTGGAAAGAAAGCATGATACTTCTCCCATTGGGGAAGCATTGTTCATATCAAGCTTGTACATATCCCCTCTCCTGGGAGATCTAAGAAGCACCAATTCCTGAGGCAATGTCATCCCAGGTTTGAGGATGATGCACTCATGTTCTGTGAAAAGCATTTGATGCTTTTGATCACAAAACTGAGAAACACTTAACAGGTTGTGTTCAAGCTGTTTGACAAAGTTAACTTTGTCAACTTTTAATTTTCCGTTGGATATACTTCCTCTGCCAGAAATATATCCTCCGGCCTCACCTCCAAACTGGACAGGACCTCCATCATAATGTTGAAATTGTTGAAGGAGAGATCTGTTCCCTGTCATGTGCCTGGAGCATCCACTATCTACTATCCAAATGTTGTTATTCTTGTCATATGGATGTCCCTGCACATAAGGTGAGATAATTAGTTTTGATTGGAAACCCAAGCCTTTTTGGTCTTGGGTTCTTCCAATGAAAGTGACATGATTGAACCAAAATTTATGCATGGGGGTTCAATGGATGTCTTTGAAGAAGAGGTTTGGGCTACAGCATCTTCCTTGATCTTCCATTCCATCCCTTGGTTGATCATAGAAGATGAGCTTGATGAAGCTTTTGTAGCTTGGCATTCTTCCGAAGCTTCTTTCTTTTCGGAAGAGACCTTCACCACCTTTTCTTCCGAAGCAGTCTTCTTCTGGGATGGTTTCAAGGGGACTCTTTTGTGAGTCTTTGTAGCTTTCACTTCCGAAGCCTTTTTCCTCTCGGAAGAAGAGTTTTCTTCCGAGACAAGCCTTGCTTCGGAAACAAGCTTTCCCTTTTTCAACACTTGAACCATCTGATATGGTCCAAATGTGAAACCTTCCCTGACTCCTTCTCTTTTAACATTATTTGCATAATGTGTGCTAGCAGGATTGTAGTAACAATCTTTAGCCATGTGATTTTGCAAACCACACATTATGCATGCAATGTTAATTTTCTGGGAATTGGAGGGTTGCTGTTTCTTGTTCTTTTTCTCCTCATCAGCAACCTTTCCCTTTAACTTCTAATCCTTTGGTAGGACAGGAGTACTGGTATTATACTCCTTTCCTGAATCAGAAGGTCCAACCACCTGGAATCCTGCTGATATGAATACACCCTTTTGCTTTGGGTCTATCTTCAGCTTGGATTCAGCCACCTTCTTGGCAGTTTTTCTGGCTGCTTTAGCCCTGCTTCTTCTGGCTTTGGTGGTTAGGGATTGATCATCATTGGTCTGGGAGGGTTCAATTACCTGTTCCTTCCCTGTGATGGTCATGGTATCCACAGTTGCATCACTCTTTGACTCTTTACAAGGTGGGTCAACAGATGGAACCTCTTGCTCTTCAGTACCACATCTTGGTTGTCTTACAGACTCATAAGAGTGTGGTGGAGCAATTTCATTGGTTCCCAACCCACTTTTGTTTTGATAACAAAGTTTGGAGTGAGAGGATGACGCAAGTATGGCTTGGAAGTTTTGCTCAGCAATAGCATACTTCCTGGCTTGAGCCTCAGCTGTGACAAGCTGGGCTTGAGCCTCAGTCAATTTGGATATTAAATCCTTGATTTGAGTCTTGTAGTTGGTGTGTTCATGTTTTAAAAGAGATACAGTTTTCTCTAACTCCTCAATTTTCTTTTGGTAGTCAGATTCAGCTCTTTTAAAGTCAGATTTTAGCACATTTAAAGACTCAATATCGGATTTAATTTCCATATTGTAGTCCTGGTACAACTTAACCTTAGCAATACAAGCAGGGGTACAGAGATGTTCATATACCTTATTTTCATCTGTTCCTGCCATGAGTGCTTGAGCAGGAGTCACATCTTGAACCATAAAGCTCCAGTCAACTTCTTGAGCCATAGCTGCAGTTTCAGTTGACTTCCCATTGGGCTTTGGTGTAGAAGGATGTGTGGAGGCCTGTGAGGTTCCTGGGTTGGACTTGGGAGCCTTGCATTCCCTTGCAAAGTGGCCAAGCTGGTACAGTTGTAACACTTAGCCTTGCTCTTATCAAACCCAAACTTGCTAGTGATTGGGTTTTGAGGGAATTGCCTTCCAGTTCTCTTAAAGAACTTCTTCGCTCTGTAGGTAAGGAGAGCCATTTGCTGGACAATGTCCACATACTCTATGTCATCTGGACAGAAGCACTCAAGATCATCAAAGCAAAACTGATGATCATTGGAGTATCCACTCCCTGAGACAAACGCACAGCCCTCCTGAAAGGAGCTTTGCTGAGCTTGATGAGACCTTGGAGTCTCAGGGAATGTGATGTAAGGCCCAGATGAACAAGATGGCTGCTGGGTGTATGACAGGTACTGCTGAGACTGAGAGATACCTGAGCCTTCAGCAACCATTAAAGCGTTGCTAGCAGGAAGGCTCAAGGGTCTGCTTGCTAGGTGACCCTTCTTGCTTTCCATTTCCAAACGGTATCCATCAAGGATCCCATAGAGTTCGGTCATGGTGAGAGTGTTTAAATTCTCTGTTCTCTTTATGGAGACACAGTAGAAAGTCCACTCATTGGGTAGAGCACTCATGAACTTTCTGGTAAGGTCTCTAAGTTCTTGAGTGATTCCCACAGATTGGAGGGAGGAGATAAGATCCATATACCTGAAGTATTGTAAGGATTCCTGAAGTCTGATGCAACCCAAAACAGCTTAAGTGTCTCAGCAAACATGCACTAAGTACTGAAGTGAAGAATGCTTCGGAAGTTTTACACAAAGCATTAGAAAATACTCTAAGTGTAAAATCTTCCGAAGCCAAGACCAATATCTTCCGAAGCCAAACATGAAGTCTTCCGAAGCTTCAGAGACAAAGTCTTCCGAAGCCTCATCCTATGAAGACAGATTTCTTCCGAAGACTTTTAGTACACATGCTTTATCTGATGTACTGTTCCATAAAGCACCTTTTCCGCTGCATCTCTGTAAAGTCACCAACTTACATGAGTTGGTGAAAAGGGTCATGCTTTTGGTAACTGTACATTGAGGTCTTGAGTCTGTAACTTTCCACTTTATGTACTTTATCCTTTTTGTATTGTAAAAGGATGTGAGCTATGGCATGTCATAGTCACAAGGTCAAAAGGCAGATATGCCTTTTGATCCTACAATTGATTTTGTTAGTGTCTAGTCAATTGTATCCAGCTGGCCTTCAAAGTATGGCCGGCTGTAGGTTGTAGTATAAGTATTTCAAGTTCTTGTATCTTTTCTTAATGCTTTGCAACACTTGTAAAAGAACTTGAGAAAGCAATATACTGCCTCCTTGAAACCCAACTCTCTTGTTCTGTCTCTTTACTTTACTTGTGTTCTTAGCTTCACCTTGGTTATCCAGTTCACTGTTTGATTAGAGCTTAGTTATTCTCCTCATTGTGTTGTTGTGTTGTAATTGTGGTTAAGCCCTTAAACGGTCCTGCAATTGGTATCAGAGCTTTCCAGGCTCTTGATATAAGATCTAACCATCTTAAGATCCCTCACAACACACAAAAGCTAAACTCTTCAAATGGCTGCCATCTCTAAGACTGATATGGAGACTGGAACCATGAACAAATCCCCACTGATCACTCTTGATGATTTTGACACCTGGTGCATGAGGATGGAAGGCTTCATCAGGTCTCTTGATTCAAGAATGTGGGAATCTGTTGAGAATGGACCTTTCAAACCCAGCACCCCCTCTGCTACTGGTGCTGGTATGATTCCTAAAGATGTGGCCAACTACTCAGATGAAGATAGAAAAAGAGTAGAAATTGATAGGAAGGCCATGACTGCTCTTCAGACTGCTCTCCCAAACTCTGTATACAGAGGCTTCAAGAAGTGCAAGACAGCCAAGCAGCTGTGGGATGCACTGAAGCTGATGTATGAAGGCTCCTCTAAAGCCAAGGAGAACAAGAAAGATCTTCTGAAGCAGCTGTTTGAAAATTTCACCTTCAAAGTAGGTGAGACCATGACTCAACAATACTTCAGGTATGTTGAGATTGTGGATACCCTAGTGGATGGAGGAGTTCCTCTTGAGAACAGGGACATTGTAAGGAAGTTCATGTCATCACTTCCTAGGCAATGGACACACTATTGTGTGGTGATCAAGAGGACTGAGAACCTTAAGACTCTTACTCTTACAGAGTTGTATGGGATTCTCAGTGGATACCAGATGGAGATGAACATGCAAGGTTCATCTGGCAACTCCAACAATCAAATGGGTTCAGCCCTTCATGTGGTTGAACGGGACAGCATAGAACCTCAGCATCATCTTCTATGCTACCCTGACAACTCACAAAAGGGTCCTTTCATCACCTTCCCGGAGACACCAAGGGAGAACTTTACTCAAGGAAGCCCATTCCAAGAGACAAGTTCTTCTCAAGCCTTTGTGTCTGCAGATGAAAGCTGTGGGAATTATCTCTTCACTCTTGAAGACCTGGACTGTATCCATCCAGATGACCTGGAATACATGGAGATAGTTCAGCAGATGGCTCTCCTCACTCACAGAGCCAAGAAGTTCTACAAGAGGACAGGAAGAAGATTTCCAAGCAATGCTACCAGCAGCAAGTTTGGGCTGGATAAAAGCAAAGTTAAGTGTTACAACTGTAACCTTATGGGTCACTTTGCCAGGGAGTGTAAGGCACCTAAAACAAATGGGGGCCAAACACAACCCAGACCAAACTTTGCTGACAAAGCTCCTCAAGCTGAGAAGACAAAGCAACATGCTGCTGTTGCTGTTGAAGAAGGAGGTTTTGACTGGAGTTTTCAGGCGGAGGATGTTTCTCCAAACCAAGCACTGATGGCTGACCATGATGAAGCCAAGGTATTGGAACATCTTTGCTCCCCTGAATGCATTGCTAAAGTAAATAGATACAGGTCCTATAACCTAGAGATGAGATCTGATCTTGAGTCATTAAACATATTAAAATCTGATTTTAGAAAGTCTGAAAATGATTACAAGTTAAAGATAGAAGACTTGGAGAAAACCATTTCAGTACTAAAACATGAACATACAGATTTCAGAACTCAGATCCAAGATCTCATCACTAAGTTAACTGAGTGCCAGGCTGAGCTTGTGATCAGCAAAGCCAAGGCAGAGAAAAGTGTTCTTGAAGAAGAGACCTTCAAGAACATGATATCCTCATCCCTGCACAACAAAGTTTGTTATCAAAATAGAAAGATGCAAGTTTCTCAGAGATTTGCCAATTCTTGACTCTATCTAACTACTTCACCTCCCTGACCATTGATCCTCCTCTATATGAGGATCAGTTGCTTGAATTTTGGAAGACCTGCCAAGAGGTCATTATGGATGGGGAGAAGGCACTGTCTGCCACAGTGCAAGGAAGGACAGTCTTCATCACTCCGGCCATCATTAACCAACATCTACAGCTGGATGATGAAGAAGGTGAGGTGTCCTTCCCAAAAGAAGCTGTAAATCATTCTTTTGAGCAGATGGGCTATGAAGGAGATTTCTCTGTAAAGACCTTTAGGAAAGGGAAGGTCTCATCCCAATGGAAATTCCTGCTCCATGTGGTTATCCACAGCTTGTCAAACAAGCATGGTGGATGGGACCAGATTCCTGAGGATCTCTCCTTCATTGTTCATGGAATGGTTCAAGGGGTCAAGTTCAGGTATTCACAATTTGTATATACTAATTTACTTGCCAACTTAGACTCCTTAGAATATTACATGTTTCCTAGATATGTTCAACACATTCTCAACTGTGAACTGGGCTCACAGTTGAGGGAAACAGGTAATATTCTTAAATTGGGACAGATGAAGCCCGGCATCTTTAAAATAATGAAGAAGCCAACTGTAGGCTTCTCTGGGGTAGAAACAGCCCTAGTCCCAAAAATGTTAGAGCTCATTGCTCAAGGTGACAACCTAGCAACACAAGCTAGTGTTGAACCCACACCTCTTTTGTCCCTACCATTAAAAAGACCAGAAATCACCCTCACCTACCAAAGAAAATCCAAACGAACCCCTGCTCAGACTATTGAGTCTGTGCAGGCCCCCAAATACTCAACCTTACAGGAAGAAGTGGACACTAGAGCTCCCACTTCTCCTGAGGAGCAAACCACTCCCATTGTTTCACCTATCAGGGCTGAGGTTCCTCAAGCTCAACCTGATGAGCTCAATAGCCCAACAACCTTAAGCCTTCACTCTGAGTCTCAACACTCAAGTGGACAACCTTCAGGGGACAGCTACCATCCCCAGCCTTTGGATCTCAACCAACCAATTCCCAACCTATCCTTTTACACTGATGAAGACTTAGGATTCAGTGAGTACCATGAATCTCTCTTCTCCTCCCCTACTCAAAGAGAGATGAGTACCTCTGACTCTCCTCAGTCTATCCCCCATCAGTCACCTGTTACTGAGGTGGACACTTCTGAACCTGTTCAGGATGTCCATATGGAAGAGGCTCTCACTTTTGAAAGTGATTACATCATTAAGACCTCAACCATGGCAACTCAGCCCATTGGCATCTCAACTGAGGCTGCCAGTGAGCAGAGGAAAACCAGCAGCCAAGAAACTCAAGCTGGTGATGAGAGAGAGGACTTTGGTCCAATCATCTCATCCCCCAATGAATCTTTTGATGAAGATGAGGGGAATTTGAGGCTAAAGGTGCAAAAACTGTCAAAAACATGCACCTATTTAGTCTCTAAGGTTAGTCACTTGGAATCTCAGGTGACTACCTTACAAAACAGGGTCAATGATCAGCAACTCCAGATTTCATATCTGCAGGAAAAACTAGCTGGGAGACCTTTAAGAAGAGCTCAACCAGGAACACAAGAACCTGTGGAAGTAATTGACTTATCCTCCAGCTCACCTATGCAAGTGGGTGATGCTACCAAAAAGGGGGAGAAAGTTGTTACAACCACAGAACCTGGGAGTTCTTCAGAGAGAATGGACATAGAGGACTCACCATCCTCACTTGCTGTTGTGCATTCTCAGCAACTTCCTCAAGTTCACATAAATGTGGACTCTATAGACTCTCTCATCAGGAGTCTCTTTGAGGAAGGAATACCAAGGGCAGTCTCATCTCCACCACTGGGAACTAGCAATCAAATCATAAGGTGGAGGTATGATGATGACAGAAGAGCCCTCATACTTCAAAGAGTTCAAGGCCAACAAGAAGTTTTTCAATTCCAAAGCCTGAGCTTTTATGAAAGACTGGATTTAGTCAACCTACCACTTGTCAATCCAAGCAATTCAAGACAAGCTGATAGGCTGGCTCAAAGAATCCAAGACAGGATCATGGCAGAGTTCTCTCTAAGAAGGAGACTTAGGGAATCAGGCAATGTCATCGGTCAACTGGATGTTGAGGTGGACCCTAAGATTAGTTTCATAGGGGAAACCTTGACTGAAGGCCCAGTGACAGAACCTGAGACCCCTGTCTCATCATCAACAACTGCTGCTGAGGTCCAAACTTCAACAGAGACACCTGCTGGTGAAGGTGTTTCTCAGCCTCTCTCTGGCCAGAGCATGGAAGCTACTCCAAGCAATGAAGGCCAAGCCTCAATCCTCCCTGAGTCACAAAGGTCTGTTGGTGACAAAGGGAAAAGGATAATGACTCCTGAGGAAATTGAGGAGGAAGAGAGAGAGAGGAAAAGGAGACTAAGGGGAGAAAGTTCCACTGGGTCATCTAGCTTCATGCAAGCTGCAATCAGGGCTGCCCCCAGACCAAATACTCAGGATGATGAGTTAAGGGCAGTCAGGATTACCTACTTACAGACCAGGAACTATGACATTGATGAAATTATCTCCCTCCCCTTAGAAGAACTGAATGAACTGGCTGACAGAGAAGTGTCAAGAGAGTTGAAGGAGAAAGAGGATGCAATGATACTTCTCCAACTCAAAGAGGAGAAGAGACAGAAAAGACTCTACAAGCATGCTCCTACTCTCTCACCAGTTCAAGAAAGTCCTGCACAAGAAGATGTGGCTCCACAAGAACCTCAGGTAGATAAAGAGGAAGATAGGATCAAAATGATCAACTACCTGAGTGCCACAGGCTTCTATCAGGCAGATGCACTTCTCCCTTTGTCCTATGACTTCATTGAGTTTGAGTATCTAAAGCAACTTGAACTTGAGCTAGTCAAGGAAAGAAAGACAACCAAAAGGAAACTAAGGGAAGAAGCTGCAAAGTCAAGGGCCACCATTCAAAAGAATGCAAAGAAGTCTGCTGACAGACAAAGAATGGTGAGCTTCTTGAAGCTGTATGGATTCTCCGGAAGGAGACTTGGCCCCATGTCTCTATCCACTATGGATGAGCACATTAGGGTGATCAAGCAGAAGATTAAGAGTGGAGAACTTATTGACTTGCACTCTCTTCCAAGTCAAGTCCCACCTGAAGTGGAGGTCAAGTTTGAACAACCAGAGACACCTCAAACAGAACCTCCAGCTGAGCCCCAGCAAGCTTCATCTTCTGATCCTAGGCAGGGTCAAACTCCCTCTCCTTCTGAACCTGTGAGGGAGGAACACCCAACTGAGAAAGACACTGATGATCAACATGGTGCTGCAGACCAGTCTTCTCAGTTAAAGACAACCAAGAGGAAGAAGAGGATGGCTTCTAAACCAAAGACAAAGAAGAAGAAGCCAAAGTCATCTACCTCTGCACCTCAGGCTGAATCAGATCAACCTGAGGAAGTGCATGATGAGGCAGCCCAATCAACTCCTATTCAAGTGGCTCCTCTAACTAGTGAGACACCCATCTTATCCTGGACATACTCTACCAATCCAGAGAGATGGACTGTTATAAGAGATCAAGGTGTTGAGAATGTCTACTCATGGCAAGACATAATCAACTTACCTCTGCATGATCTCTTTGAGATGAGAAGATACTATGAAAGTCTTGATGATCCTGACCATCTCATGAAGAAAGGAATGGTCCTGATTGTACTGAAGACTACCAACATTTGAAGATCTTCTAAGTGTTTTGGTAGCATCAGCCTAGGGGGAGTTTGTAAGGATTCCTGAAGTCTGATGCAACCCAAAACAGCTTAAGTGTCTCAGCAAACATGCACTAAGTACTGAAGTGAAGAATGCTTCGGAAGTTTTACACAAAGCATTAGAAAATACTCTAAGTGTAAAATCTTCCGAAGCCAAGACCAATATCTTCCGAAGCCAAACATGAAGTCTTCCGAAGCTTCAGAGACAAAGTCTTCCGAAGCCTCATCCTATGAAGACAGATTTCTTCCGAAGACTTTTAGTACACATGCTTTATCTGATGTACTGTTCCATAAAGCACCTTTTCCGCTGCATCTCTGTAAAGTCACCAACTTACATGAGTTGGTGAAAAGGGTCATGCTTTTGGTAACTGTACATTGAGGTCTTGAGTCTGTAACTTTCCACTTTATGTACTTTATCCTTTTTGTATTGTAAAAGGATGTGAGCTATGGCATGTCATAGTCACAAGGTCAAAAGGCAGATATGCCTTTTGATCCTACAATTGATTTTGTTAGTGTCTAGTCAATTGTATCCAGCTGGCCTTCAAAGTATGGCCGGCTGTAGGTTGTAGTATAAGTATTTCAAGTTCTTGTATCTTTTCTTAATGCTTTGCAACACTTGTAAAAGAACTTGAGAAAGCAATATACTGCCTCCTTGAAACCCAACTCTCTTGTTCTGTCTCTTTACTTTACTTGTGTTCTTAGCTTCACCTTGGTTATCCAGTTCACTGTTTGATTAGAGCTTAGTTATTCTCCTCATTGTGTTGTTGTGTTGTAATTGTGGTTAAGCCCTTAAACGGTCCTGCAAGTATTGCTGGCTAAAAGTTTCTCCAGCAACATAGGTGAAGTTCTCGAATTGCTGCTTCAGTGAGTCCTTCTTTGAATCATTAGAGCTCGAGTACATTTGAGCAAGTGCATCAAAGAGTTCTTTGGCTGACTTGCAATGCTCAAACCCCACCATGATGGAGTTTGGGATTGCAGTCATGAGAACAGTCATAGCATTGCTGTCAATGTCGAGCTTCTTCCTGTCTTCATCAGAGTAGTCTTCAACAGCCTTCTCGATCATGGCACCGTTTCCACCAGCAACTTTTGGCTTGTACGGGCCATTCACGATGGACTGCCACATCTTGCTATCCTGGTATCTGATGAAGCCTTCCATTCTTCTGCTCCAAGACCTGAAGTTTTCAGGATCGATGATGGGAGCTTTGGTCATCGTTCCCATTTCAACTTCAGATTTGATGAGGGCCATTTTTGAGTGAGGTATAAGGAGGAGTGAAAAACTGGTTGATTAGGATGGTAAGATCTCACAATCAAGAGCCTAAAAAGCTCTGATACCAATTGCAGGATCGGATTTTGTCACTTAACACTTGTATTTCTCTCAAACTCACTTATAATAGTCACTCAAACAAGATGAAGCAATGTCTTTGACAAGAGTTGATAATAATATAATAAGTAATCAAAGCAACAAGCAGAAATATTTTCAAGGTACTTGTATATATTACTTCTCAACTCAAGATTACAAGACACTTACAAGCATAGAACATGAGTTACAATGAGAAACTATATATACTAGATCCTACAGCCGGTTATACTTGATACCAGCTGGAAACCTAAGACTAAAGCATATACTACAATGCTATAGTTAAGGTATCTTAGATAAAGTATTATCTAAGATATGGTAGTCATTACATGTCCATGACTTACCTTTTGTCACCAACTAAAGATGGCAACTGTACTTAACATAAAAAGGTAAACAGTAGATTAAAGTATGGTCAACTACATGGCTTTTGAGAAAACGCCATGCAGTATCTCAGAGATTTGCAGCGGACTGTCAGACAGACCATACTTATGTCTACTGGATAATAGAAGTGTCTTCCGAAGGTTAACTGGCTTCGAAAGAACAAGTTCTTCCGAAGCCACTTATACTTCGGAAGATGCTTCTATGCTTCTGAGGCTTTAAGGACTTCTTTATACTTCGGAAGTTGACTTCAGAACTTTGTCTTCAAGTCTTGAACCTTCGGAAGTAGCTTCTTTACCTTCGGAAGTTGGAGTTCTCCTTCGGAAGTGTATTTTACACTTAGACTTCGGAAGAACTCTTTCTTCCTTCAAAAGTCCCACACTTGGCTTCGGAAGTCCTTTGCATGTAGTACTCAAAATCTTCTAAGTGATATGGTTTTGGTTGCAACAGCCTCTTATGATCCAACACCTGAGTTTCCCTCAACTCCAACAAAAGCATGATTTCCACTGTTTGAAGAGAAATCAATATGCTCATCATATGAACTTTCAGATGAAGCATACTCAGACTCATGACCAACCAGAGCAGTGTTACCTGGTACAAAGTCATCAGTGAGCTTTCCAGATGAAGATAGTTTCCTTTTCTGTTCTATCTCTCTTTCAAATGTTAAGAGTTTCCCATGAAGTTGGGTGAGAGATAGAGTATCCAGATTTGCACTAGAGCGTAGGACAATGGTGTAAGTGTCCCATCTCTCAGGCAGGGATCTGAGGAATATGTTATTCATCTGGCTGTTTGTGTATTCATGTTGAACCATTTTAAGCTCAGAAATTAAACATGAAAACCGCTCAAACTGTTGAGTCAGTGTCTCACCCTTCCTATGAGAGAATGTCTCATATTGCTGGGCAAGGATTTTTCTGTTATTTGCTAAGACCTCATAAGTTCCTCCAAATTGTTCCTTCAGAGCAACCCAGAGATCATAAGCAGTTTCATGATGCTTGAGCCCAGAATAGATTTCATTAGGCAGTGCCATGGCCAGAATTCCATGGGCTTTAGCATCAATCTCAAACAGTTTTAAATCCTCATCAGAATATTGTTCCTTCTTTTTAGGAACCATCTCATTGGTTTCAGGATTACTCACCATAGGCTTGTATGGTCCATGAACCACAGACTTCCAACAACCTGAACTGTTAACAGACAGGTGATGGAGCATTCGGCGTTGCCATATGTTATACTCACTCCTAACAAGCATTGGAGGCTTAGTTGAGGAGCCAGTATTGTGAGGATCATTCATTGAAGTAGTCATTTTCACTAATTCAATCGAATTCAATGAGATTAAAATCGGTCTAGTTTGAAAACTCAACAACACAATAAAGAAAACACAATTAGAATCTCAATTAATTAACCAGAAGCAACAGAAAATCAATCTCTATAATCAATTCTTGCAAAAATGCTAATTCGATCAACCTTCGCTATCAAAAGAGCAGTTTCAATGATCAATTGTTAGATCGATCAATGATTAACCAGCTCTGATACCATTTGATAGGATCGGATCAATTAGATTTGAACTATGTAGCGAAATATCACGAAACATGAAACTACTGACTTAAACTACTGAAACATGAAACTACTGACTTAAACTACTGAAACAATAAACTACTGAAATGTACAATTACAAGTACTGAAAAGTAAAACCATCACAACTACTGAAGTTAACAACTTCAGCTGTTGTGACAACTGCTGATCACTCTGGTCTTCAGTCTTTGTCTTCAGCACTTCATCTTCAGACTTTGTCTTCAGTTCTTTACTTTCAGACTTTGTCTTCAGACCTTTGTAATCAGCTGATGTCTTCAGCTGTTGTGATCTTCTTCAGCAGTTGTAATATCTGTGGGACTTAGAGGTTTTTCTGATCAGGCTATTTTAACAAATAATTAGAAAAAATGTATGATGTTTATTTATTAAAATACGAGGAAACATCACAAATCCATGAGGCTTTAAGGCATGCGGCAAATGCCGAAAGTTCAAATCATCCAATGTTTGATTTATATAATACTTTAAGGGATGAATGTAATAAACGTCAACGTGGTAACACTCCGAGTAGTGAACTCGGGAGGTATGGTCTTACAAACTTTTTATCCACCATGACTCCATAAAATTTTAAAAATTTTGACTTGTTGGCTTGGTGGAAAGGTAAGGAAGATCAATTTCCCATCCTATCCACCATGGCCCGAGATTTACTAACCGTCCAAGCTTCCACGGTAGCTTCGGAATCTACTTTAGTCTGTTAGTGGCAGGGTTATATCAATAACACGAATTCGACTCACTCCACAAGCGGTTGAAATGTCAATTTGCTTGAAAGATTATTTGGATGTCGCGGAAAGAGTACAATACAAACGCTCACTTGAAGGAGAACTGGAATATGAAACAGAATTATACGAGGACGAGGTAGAGAGCGAATTGACACCCGGAATGACCGATGATGAAGCGGCATATGATGACTACCTTCGTAACAGTTCCGGTTTTGGTGGCGAAGAATAAACGTACAAGTATGTAACGGACGAACGAAGAAACGACTATGC
Source organism: Flaveria ramosissima (assembly GCA_025215565.1). NCBI lineage: Eukaryota > Viridiplantae > Streptophyta > Magnoliopsida > Asterales > Asteraceae > Flaveria > Flaveria ramosissima. The sequence goes on from CM046043.1 coordinate 43,547,408, forward strand.
TAAATGTTTAGTTTTTAAAAACTATTATTTAAACTTGTATGTTGTTTAAATTGTAAAAATATTTTATATAGTTCACTTTTATTATATATATCACTTTGAGTCTTTGATTAATTTTATAATATTTAAATATACATCTTTAATATAAATAATAATATGATTATATATTTTATAACAAAAAATTGTATAAATTAATATAATATACAAAAAATTGTATATATATTTTAACAAAAGAATTTAGTTTTTCTGTGAATTTGAAGAAATAATTGTTATATGAATTTAAAAAAAACAAAACACCGACCCAAACCGGTTTGGTAGGGTTGGGATTTTAGGTTTAGAAACAGGTTTCCAACCCGAACTGGTTTAGGGACAAACCGGTTTTGACCGGAGTTGACCAAACTACTTCCGGTTTGGACCCCAAACCGGTTTGGGGAAAAACCCGGTTTGTACACCTCTAGTTTCAGCTGGAACAGATACTCAAAGTGATTCTGATGATGACCAACTGTTTGAGATACCCAGACCTCTTCCAAGTTCTCCTAAGAGTTGTTGAAAATCAAGCTCCCACAATTGGCAGATCTGATAGCATAACTATCTCAGGAACCGGTGGGAGCTTCAACAAGTTATCAACCAAGTGAGCCTCAAACTCATCCGGTGACAATGCACAACACCAAGCTTATGGAAGTAGCATTTTGAAGGAACAGGCAACTGATAATGTTGCTTCACAGCCAACTGATACTGATGTTGTTTCTCCTTCATTCAATCAGTCTTCATTGAATGAGTGTGAAACATCAGCTGGACGGTATTACTTCTCAATCAGACGGGCAAAAATGTAAAAATTAAAAAGGTAGTATGGGTGAATCTTTTCAAGTGGGTGGGTCTACATCTAGAAATAAAACAAAGAAGAAAAGACACCCAATACTAGGGTTGTAAACAACCCGAGCCGAGCCGAGCGAGGATGGGTTCTAGCTCGAGCTCGAAGATTATTGAGCCGAGCCGAGCAGGCTCGAAAATTTTAACGAGCTCAAAACACCGGCTCGAGTTCGGCTCGTGGGTCATTTGAGCCGACTCGATTAATTTTTTTTAATTTTTTCACATTAATTTATATGAAAACACAAAAATATATATATATTATGGCTTTTACCTTTTGTTGGGTATTCTGTACTTAGGGGAACAAAGATTATTATTTTGAATATAAACGATTTACTATAAAGTTATATATATTTTAAGTAAAATACTTAATGTTTCTAAAAAAAATCCATTTTTATTTTAAGAAAATATTTTTAAAGTCCTAATATAAAAATAATAATCATAATACTAGTAGTAGTTAGGGGTGTGCAAGAAACCGAAATAACCGAACTGCAACCGAAATAACCGACGCAACCGAACCCAAACAACCGAAACCAATATGAAACCGATGGTTTGGTTTTATGATTTTTTTTAAAACCGATTTTTTCGGTTCGGTTTGGGTTTTGCTTGTAACAAAAACCAAAAAAACCGAACCGAAACCATTAAAACGAACTTGTAATTATAGACGTGTATTCATACATATGTAAACATGATTAGCCTATAAATTACTTATTTAACTTAAACAGTCTAAAATAAATAGATATTTACGTTTCGAGAATAATCTTTAAACTTTTTGTTTGGTAGATTAAATTTGTTTTATTGAATTTTCTTATTCTATTATATTAATTGCAATTAATTTTAGTGTTAGGTAATTTATAAGAATATATAGATTATGTTTAAAGATAAAAAATGAATTAAGTCTAAACTTTCTAGCTTATTTTCAATACTTTGGATCAGTTGTTTTTTTAAAAAAAACATAAAGCCCAAACACAAACCCAAAAAACCAAAATCGAACCGAAACCGAAGTGAAAACCGAAAAAACCGAAACCGAACGGTTTTAAAAACCTAGAAACCGAAATATCGGTTTTTGGTTTTGGTTTTAGGCAAAAAATGAAACAAATCGACCATGCACACCCCTAGTAATAATAATAATAATAATAATAATAATAATAATAATAATAATAATAATAATAATAATAATAATTATACTATATAAATATATATATACATATATTATATGCGCCGAGTCACGAGCTGAGCCAACGAACCGAGCCACGAGCCGAGCTAACCCTGGATCGAGTTCGGCTCGTTTAAAATTCGAGTTGAGCCGAGCCGACTCGTTTAGATACGAGCTTTTTTCGAGCCGAGCTTTTTTCGAGCGAACTTTGAGCCACAAACTTTTTGTACATCCCTACCCAATACCCACTTGTCCTTGGACATTGCATATTTCTGGAAAAAATGAGCAAGATTCTTGGTTGGTAAAGACTTTTATTGAAGATCATATATGCCTACAAACTAGGCAAGTGAGACTCTATACTGTAAGAACCATAGCAAAAGAGGTGCAAGATACAGTTAAGACCAATTCTGAAATACCTTTAAAGGCTCTTCAAGATCAAATACAAAAAAAGTATCAAGTTCAAGTATGCTTGCAAAAAGTTTTTAGGGAAAAGGTAATAGAAACAAATAAGGTTCAAGGAGACTACACATCCCAATATTTACTTCTCAGGGAATACTACCAAGAGTTGGTTCGATGTAATCTAGACACAACAATTAAGATTGAGATTGAAAGGAAATTTAATCCCACAAGTGAGAGTAGGCAATTCAAACGGATTTACATTTGCTATGATGCATTAAAGGCTGGGTTTAAGCTATGTGGGAGAGAACTCTTAGGTTTGGATGGTTGTTTTATGAAAGGGTCATATCCGGGCCATATTTTGACAACAGTTGGGGTAGATGCTAATAATGGGATATATCCGGTGGCATTTGCAATAGTTGAAGCAGAAACAACTAATTCATGGACTTGGTTTTTAGAATGTCTTGGAACTGATCTAGATCTGTATGGAAATTCCTACTTTATATTCTTGAGTGACAGACAAAAGGTCTATCCTAGTACTTTGTTTGCATTTATTGTAGTGAATATTCTTTGATTTGTTGTAGTTAAATAGTTTGTTTTGTATGTAGGCATCACCTAGTAATGAAGAAAGTTTTTCTAGCTGCAGAACACCGGTACTGCCTTAGACATATACATGAAAACATGAAATCAAAACGGAGAGGCAATCTGTTTAAGGACTTGTTATGGAAATGTGCAAGTGCAACCACAGTTCCTCAAGTTCACAAACAAATGGAAGCTATTAGAAAGCAAGATCCATCTTTACACACGTGGTTACAAGAAATCCCACCTCAACATTGGAAAAGATCCCATTTTAGTGGTATGTCACACTCATTTAATTTTAAATTTGTTTTCATATGAAACTTCATATAATTAGTTTTAATTAACAAGTAGGCTGAAGTGTGATGTACTACTCAACAAGTTATATGAGGTTTTCAATAAGTAGTTGATAGGAGGTAGGGATAAACCTATCATTACTTGCTTAGAATTTATCAGAGAGTACATCATGAGGAGAATTGGGGTGGTGAACAAGCTCATTGCAAAATATGATGGTCTATTAACACCAGCAGCTACAAAGACATTCAACCAGATCAAGTCTGAGGCATCTCAATACAATGTCATATGGAATGGTCAAAGCAAGTACTAGGTGAGTAGACCGTGGAATGATCAATGTGTTGTGGATGTGGATACAAGAACCTGTTCATGTAGAAAAAGGGAACTGACTGGTATGCCCTACAAACATGCTATGGTAGTGAACTGGAACATGGTTGTTAATGGTATTGAAGTTGGAATCCTAGAATCATGGGTAGATGAGGTGTATTGGTTGGACACATGGAGGATGGTCTATAAGAACACCATAGACCCAATCAATGGTAAAGACATGTGGACTCCCTTTGCTTTCCCATCATCCTTGTTACCACCTAAACACCATACACAAGTTGGTAGACCAAAGAAGGCTAGAAAGAGATCTGCTGAAGAGCTATCATAAAAGATCACCCTTGTTGGGAAGATGACTAGAAAAGGAAAGGGTATCACATGTCAAATTTGTAAAAAGAAAGGGCATAATAAAAGAAGTTGTAAGGGATAGGGACAAGGTCCTTCACAAACAACAGAATATGCATGTCAGGCTTAGTCATGGTGTTAGGTTTAATGATGATCTTATGCAATGGTAATAGTTTTGGATGTTATGGTTAATGAACTACTTTCAATGTCTTTTGCAAATTGCTGGTTAGAACCATAATTTTTGAATCATTATTAATGTGGTTGTATGTTATTAATGTACTCTATTATGTTTTGGTTAATGGTCTAATTATCTATCATATGCTATGTTTTGGTCAATGTTTAGTATGTGACTGCTATGTTTGGTATATTATATTTGTGTTTCATTTATGTGGTTGCATTTAACAAACCATACTTTAATAACATACAAGATATCAAACTTAACTTTTATCATTTCATAACATTCAAGTACATAACTTCAAATTAGGACCTTTTACAATTCTTTAGGTCAAGTGCTAATGACATACATGAGAAAAAACATCCAACTTAAACAAAGAACATATTTCAACCATCAATTTTCAACATTGATCTTCCTTGTAACTTCTTCATTGTTGTTGATTTTCTTAAGTAAGCTAGAAATGATTTCAACAGACCTTGCACACATTGGAGGATCAACCCACACTACAAATCCACATCCAGATCCCAGAGATGGAGTCGCTGAATTAGGTCAAAAAACAACAAACAAATAACGATGAAAAAGGCTGAAGTTACCTGTGTAGAGCAATAATGGAACCTTCGTCCAGGGTTTGTAGGCGTCCAAGAGGTACGAATCGTGGTTGTTGAACCACATTTACATATCACCATGGTTGGTCTGCTGAAAAATGAAGCAGATGTAGATTGAAGAAGGTGATGACCTGAATTTTGGGGTTTTATTCAAGGGGTGGGGGGGAATAACTAATATACCCATCATGTGTGTGGCACCTGGACGCATTTAACAGAGAAAATAGATGGCGTTACTTGATTGGACTGAAATAGTTACACGAATAAAACCTCAAGCTTGATTTATTAAAAATTATGAATTTGGACTCAAATGGTTAAAACCCCCAAATCACATAAACCAAAAAGTAATTTGCTTTATATTATATATTTTAATTATCAAATTCGTTGTGCATTTAGGTGTTGTACATTGTGTTTTTGTATTTTTATATGCTCATTGTTGTTGGTGATAGTTTTTGGTGTTGTCGGTTGAAATTCCGTTGATCTTTTCCGATGTTGGTAGTCGCAAACAATAGTGTAACATTGATGTCACCTCACACAATTTTACGACCCCCGCAACGCGACGGGCTATAACACTAGTTCATCAAATTCACGATGTTAATGGTCCATGATTTGGTATTAACAAAATTTTAAAGACCTAAATGCAATTCTTTAGAAGTTTTAAAGCAAGAAAAACTCCTAGGGGACGTCCATTTCAAACAAAAAAAATCATGTAAAGCAGACTTGAACGCTAATTGTTAATCTTCAAGGTCTCCTCATCAATGGCGTCAATCAAATCTAAATCATCGAGTTCAAAGAGTTATGCAGAGAACACAGGTGCTAATAATAAAGTGTGGTTCTACTCTTTGTTGCTCACAATTCAATATGGTGCTCAACCTCTGATCTCCAAACGTTGCATCGGGTACATTCTTTACTGATCGATGATTTTGTTTGTGATCTTAATCAGAAAGCCGCTTTTGCTATTTGATCGTTGAAGTTTGGCTATCCAATTTGCTAGAAATTTCATTTTCATAAACTTAAGCAGTTATTTAAGGGGAAATGCAAATTTGATGTAGAAATTGTACTGAAGTTATAGTCGTGTGCACAATAACTAACATTGATTCCTACTACTTGTTTGTTGCTATGATTGATATTCCTTTGATGGTGGATTAGTGCTTTAGTAATCATACCCTAACAGTTGTGTAGATTAGAACACTTAGGGAGCGTTTGGTTGGAAGAATGGAATGAAATGGAATGGAATTGAGAAACTAGTATGAATTTCAAGTAAAATTATGTTTGAGTGATTAATAAAATGTAAACTTAAGGAAATGTTTCACCTCAAATTCCCTTGGTTGTGGGATTTCAAATTCCCTCTCTAGGTGGAAGGATTTTGAAATCCCACAACCAAGGGAATTTGAGGTGAAACATTCCCTTGGGTTTACATTTCATTACCCACTCAAACATAATTTTACTTGAAAATTATACTAGTTTCTCAATTCCATTCCATTCCATTCCATTCTTCCAACCAAACGCTCCCTTAGGGATAGAGCATTTAATTGTGGTTCGAAGAGCTTTTGGAATTTATTATATAAGGGAAGGATTTCATGTAACAATGATGATTGACATTCTTGGACCCAATGATTCATTTAAAGTAGTAGAAAGATTTATTTAGGAGTGCTTTCATGTTGTTTTGGAATGAAAAATTGATTGCATTGACATTTGGACTTATTTAGTCAAGTAGCAACTATACTAACCCAAAAGTCCATCTACTAACCTATACTCAAGCATCACACAATTCTAATACTAGCATATTGTCACTTTGAAACTTGCATAGTCTTAGATGTCATGCAAATGTAAATATGACACTCAAGTGGGTAGTTCTTTTCTCATTATGAAGTCTGTAGGCATACATGATTGTATACATGCTTGTAAGCTTTTATACATAATCCATTAATCTATCGATGGATGCTTAAATCTATGCTTTAATCTAATTACAAACATATGTATTTTAGATGTATGCAAGTGTGAACATATATGTATTTGTATATATGTCATGTATGAATGCATGATGTTCCACATCATCATTTACCCTTATTATGTTGTGGTTCATTTCACTCAGTATTCATTGTTTTGCTACATGCATTTTGTGTAATAATATTGTTAGGTGGCCCTATATTTTGTTTAAGTTTGAATGTTGTCTTTTGGGATTGACCAGCATTTTGGAATTGATTAACAAAAACACCAATCTTCAAAGGAAAATTACCCTTTTTAAAACACTAATCTTTAAAGGAACATTACTCTTTTTTTTTATAACACTAATCTTCAAAGGAACATTAAGCTTTTTTATGTATTGTCTATTTGATGTTCTTATGGTTAGTTGATTACTACATCTTTCATTACTTTTAAACACTTGAAAAGCTGCACTAGAATTAGACTCGCTTAGTTTAATATAAATGCTTTATATTACATTGTGTTCGTACATCAAACATTCTTATGCATAGCTTGGTATCATCAATAAAAAACGAAATGCTTTTGAAAGAACAAGTTTATAACGTTGCAATGTTTGTCTAATTCATTTGTAACTTAGCAAATATATAAGGTTTAAAGGTGATATTTGTGAAACTTTTAAGGTAAGATTTGTCTCCTTATCACATGATGTCATGCTTGTTGGGTTTGTAAAGGCTTTGGGCTTGGGCAAACATGTTTAGTTTTCTTGTTCAATAAGTTGTTAACCCTAATTAGTCTTTATATGTACTTTGTCATGTATTTGTAATCTTTGTACTGAGCAAATAAAAACAACCCTAGTTGCAGCCCATGGACGTAGGTCACACCGACTAAACCACGTTCAATCCTTGTGTTGTTTATTTTCTGTTTCCTGCATGATAATCGTTTGTGCGTGTTCGTGTGTTGGTTTTGTTGTGCCACTTGAATCCTAACAATGTTTATCTCAAGGTTAGCTGCTAACATGCATATTGTAATTACATTGACATATATTGTACCAAGAATCACGTACTCTGGAATTCACATCATCTATTAAGCATTAACTTGTGCATATTCTATGTCAATAGACAAGTTATTTAGAAAAAATGGATGAAAATGTTTTTACAAAATCTTAAACTAGGATTTAGAATGTGGTATGTAAGAAAGGTTTAGACCTAAATTGTGAAGATATGAGCAAAACATCAATTATCTTACCTAAGTTGAAGATTAAATGACGCATGGTAGCAGATGCGAGAATTGTGGAATGTCAAGTTTTATAGTTAAGCGATCGTATTTGTGTTGGTCTTATGGTTATTTTTTGATTGTGATTAGTTTTCCTTTCTTACTCAAAGTACTATGCACCTACATGTTCATGTTAACCCATTGTAATAACAGACACAATCATGAAATCTTAGCCTCGTTAGAGTTAAGTCACTACAAGTGTCACTAAAAGCCAACAAAAACCCTCCCAAATTCTTTCCTCATCCTTGAAATAATCTTTTTGAGTGCCCTCTATTAAGGACATTCATGTCTCTTTTTAATCTTTCACAAGTAAATTGTTGTTTGGGTGCTTGAAGATATGCTATAATGTGCACGAGTTTTCAACATTTTAAAAGTTTTAGGAAAATTGCATTTTAATGGAGCTTGGTTGTTATTTTAAATATCTTAGAAACTAATGATCACTACTTAGTTCTTTGAGCTCTGTTCCCTTTAGTTAGTTAGGAAGGAAGGTAGGTAGGTAGGTAGGTAGGGAGGAAGGGAGGGAGATTTTGTTTTGATTTTAAGCTTCTTCGGATGTGCATATAAATGAGCTTTTAAGGTTGTACATTATGCTTCTTAGCTTGTACATGAAGTTTTTTGGTTGTTAATAGAGATAAGAAAATACTTTGGCTTCTTAAGCTACTTAGTTGTACCTAGAGTTTCTTTATATTATTCTATTGCACGTATTTATATTGTTATCTTATTTTTTGATGTATAAAGATCAATAAGCTAGTAAATATCGTCTATTATGAATTTATAAGTATTTATCTATATAGGACGTCTCAAGTACGTAAGGCTAGCACTTTCGCCACGTGCTTCAGTTCTCAAAGCCCCTCATGCCTTTTTTTAATTGTCAGAGTGATTATTGTAGATCATCTGTTGTGTGCGAAGACGACTTCTATTCTCATCAGTGAATCTTGAATGTGTGATACATCAACTTTTTATGCTATGCAACACATCCATTTTGTGATATTTAGTTAAATGGTAGATGGTAGATTTGATGCGAGCTTTATGATACATGAATATAAATTCTATGACTACCATTACCTTCAATCCAAAAAGGCTTATTAAACAACTATTTTATTATGCCCCCCTCCCCCCCTCCCCGGCTTATGAACCCCATACAAACACAAAAAGAAAAAAATTATGAGGTTATAGCTTCATTGTGTCTACTTTTCCTACAGACGAGAAGTGATTGTTACTTCATTGGTCTTGGCATGTGAGATAGTAAAGGTATTGTATATTCTTCTTCACATCTCTTATTTCTTCCTTTATTTTTCAATTTATATGTTTACATACACCTGTGGTAGGTTATTTGTGCACTGGTTCTCATGGCAAAAGATGGAAGTCTAAATAAAGCATTGAAGGAATGGACTTTGATTGGCTCGGTAAGTGCATCAGGATTACCTGCAGCTATCTACGCACTACAAAATAGCTTGTTGCAGATTTCATACAAGAACCTTGATTCCCTCACATTTTCGATGTTGAATCAAACAAAGTTAATTTTCACAGCATTGTTTACATATATCATTTTAAGGTAAGTTCTTATGGTAAATCTTCTTGTGCAGTCATTTACCTGCTGAGAACTCGTATTACTGCATACCCAATTACCCACATTTTACATGTTTATAAATAACGAAGAAAAGTTGACCGCAGGCAGAGACAATCCATTCAACAAATTGGTGCCCTGTTCATACTTATCTTAGCAGCTGTCCTTTTAAGCATTGGGGAAGGTTCGAGAAAAGATTATGGAAGAGATGGTTCTGATGAAATTGTTCTATATGGAATTATTCCAGTTTTGATCGCTTCAGTACTTTCAGGTCTTGCTTCTGCTTTGTGCCAATGGGCATCTCAGGTTTGTCAAAGGTTCCTTTCTTAGGTATTTCTATACTTGCTCTATTGGGATACAAGAGATGCATTTGGGTGTTTCAAGTCCAATAAACTGATTGATCAAGATTGAGTGTTCGTATTCATTGGTGATTGAGGGTAAAATGAACTAGAACTAGAGGTAGCAAGATGGATGGGTTGGGTAACAAGTCCAAACAGGGGAGTACTAAAATGATTGTTTTTAGTACGCGTTGAAATGTCTGAGATTGGTTTGACCGGCAAAACATTTGTTTTCCTTTCTTTAAACAATTAAAGAGTTTATTATGATGACATAAACAATATTAGCATGATAATCTTGGTTTTAAAAAGCGTGCCTGAGGCGCTCAAGGCATTGAGGAATACGCCTCAGAGCCTTCAGACACACCTCGTACACTTCTAACTCAAAAGTGGTCGACACTGGTCAAGATTGGGGTATGCAGAAGGGTGATATGTAGAAACAACATTTACATTTTCTTAATGATCTCGTTTGAAATATAACACAACCTAAATCAACTCATTCATAATTAAGTGGTTTTAAACTGTCACCTCTAACTAGGAACTTTGAGACAATTCTATGGACGAGATTGATGACATTGAGCAATTAAAAACCTATCCACATTTCAGATTTGAGATATCTGGTCTTTATAACTCAAAAGCTGTCTTTTAATCTAGAAAAAGGTGGGACCACTGATCATGTACAAGTTTACTCTCACTTTTCATGTTTAGGTTAAGAAACACTCGTCATACTTGATGACTGTAGAAATGTCATTGGTTGGGAGCCTTTGCTTACTGGCAAGTACTTACAAATCTCCAGATGGTGAAGCAATGAGACAACATGGGTTCTTCTATGGGTGGACGCCACTTACAATGGTAATCATCTTTTATACTTTATTGAGCTCTAAAATACTTCATAACGTTGAGCAGTAAAAAGCCCGCTATATTGCTGTACTGAAAACTTAACACATGAAATAGTTTATGCTTGAACTTGGGGCTGTTCAACGGGTTTGGAATGATTAAACTTGGATCTATAAAACTTGGGAAAACTAACCTAATTGCAAAAAGGAAAAGTGAAATTAGTTCGATTTTGAATGAAACCAAATTCTTGTTGTTTTAAAAAAGAAACCGAAAGCAGAACTGAGTACATGTTTAATAATCAAGTTCAAACTATAGCCGGTCCGGTTCAATTCTTCCGTTTTGACAGCCCCGACAGGTTTTTGCTCATTTAAAACACTACAGCAATAACTCAGCAAAAGAAACCGAAAGCCGAACTGACAGCCCTGACATGCATGCAACTAATTTGTTATACTTATGCTATTGAGGAATTATATATTTATGATATAGAACATGATTTGGTTCACCCGTAAGCATAATCCAAGAATTCTTTTGCTTCATTTACATGTCAGTTCTTTGCTTCTCTTATCTGTTTGTATGCATTTCTTTTAGTGAGCCAGATTGGTAATAGTAACTTCTTTTCGATGGACATAGCTACTAGTTTATTTTGCTAAGGCCATTTTAATAAGAACTATGATTCAGGGTCGAGTCTTGAGTCTTTATGTTTCTTAATTTTTATTCAGATCCCTGTTTTTATCAATGCCGTTGGTGGGATTCTTGTGGGACTGGTCACTTCATATGCTGGTGGTGTACGGAAGGCAAGTTTGAATCGCCCTCTCTTATGCATTCACGTATAATTTTGTTTTCAGGGGGGAAATTCTGAATAGATTGACCATTTTCTAAGTTTAATATTAAAAATACTTCTTACTAAACATGGAAGAATGAGCGGGTTGGACAAGGTTCAAGTCAAAGCAGGTAATCTTTTGTACGGGCCTAAATGGGTCGGGTATCTAGTGGACCGGGTAGGGCCTGCAAACTTTTTCTGTCTTTATTTTCTTGAATGTTTCAAATAGTAATGAGTATGTTATCACAATGATAATTTATTTACTTAAACCGATTCAAGATATATTGTCCATCCAACCTTTTACCGCAACTTTCATGGGGCATCACCATTTTTTACATTATTAACTTCCTATATTCTTTTTTGGTTAAATTAGTAGGTTACAAAATTTTGCAGGGGTTTGTCATTGTCTCGGCACTTCTTGTTACTGCCTTGTTGCAATTTGTGTTTGATGGGAAACCGCCTTCATTGTTCTGCCTTTTGGCTCTTCCGCTCGTGATGGCCAGCATTTCGATATACCAGAAGTATCCATATCGTGTCAAGAAGAAGGAAGCATAGACTAATGCAGTATCAAAACAGGTGCCAATTGAGGGTTTTTTTGATAGTTAAGTAACACGATTACTCAACCAACACTTACACTTTCTGATTTACAGTTCGTGATTTTTTGATGTTCATATTCTATAATTGTTGATTCAGAACATGTACATAATGTTTTCTAATCTAATGAAAAACTATAGCCGATATTTGCATGTATGATTGTTTTGTACACATCACTTGTGTTAATCTTGATAATCTATTATCTATCCTTGTGATGTTATAAGGAAAAAGTCATATGAAAACAAACAAAAGATTGATAAACAATCAAAGAGCTTTAAGATCTCATTAAAGTTCAAAGAAACACTGTGGTTAATGGGTGGGATTGGGTGTAACATTCTGGTCAAATTGCATCTGCAAAACCACTGTCAATGCTATGCTATGGAGTACAATGACCGGTACAAGCTAACTTGAAGATCAAGGTATTCGTGAACTCAAGACATCATTGCCATCCATGGTGGTTAGGGGTGTGCACTTCATGGGTCGACCCGTGAACCGACCCGTGTATGGGTTAGCGGTTCCGGTCCACGGTTATGCTGTCTTTGTGAAAACAGTTATGGGTCGATTTTGTCCAAACCCGCGGGTAGGGCTCGGTTTCGGTCCGGCCCGATTACAATTAGGTAAAAAAAAATTGGTTTTTGCTTTTTAGATGTCACATAAAAACCCCTCAATAATTATTTACACATTTAAGTCAATTCATTTTTTAGATTCGAGCAAATTCTAAAAAGAAACTAAAACTACTTTTGCACTGATTGTTTTGTTTGTGTGCATTTTCCACCCATACGTTGCTCGTTTAAGTTATAGGATCCCAAGTTTGGATTGTTTAAGTTGTGGAAACTTAAGCTCGACTTGTTTAAGTTATAACAAATAAAGTGACTTAAATGTGTAAATAATTATTGAGACGTTTTTATGTGAAAAAACAGAAAATATGTTGGTTTTTACGTAAAAAAAATTGTTGAGGGACTTTTATGTGACAAAACAAAAAGTATGTTGGTCTTTTACATGCAAAAAATTGTATAGAGACTTTTTTGAGAAAAATCGAAAGTATGTTAGTTTTTTATGGTATTTGTCCTAAAAATATTCAGGACATCAAACATTTTTATAATAAATAATATGTTTGTTAAATTAAATTAAGAATTTGAATTTTTTTATAAAATAAGACATTTTTTTATGAAAATTATTTTATGTTAAAGATTGATGAAATGACTCTTTCTTTTAAAGTTAATTCAAACCGTCCAAAAAAGAGATGGTATAATCAATTGAGAAAGTGATGTGAAAAGTCAATCATCAAATTAAGTTATATAAGTAAAGTACTTAGCAAAACTAATTTGATTCTTCTCCCCTTCTTTCAAGATTGAATCCATTTAATTACTACTGATATACCATATAAGATAGAATATCGTTCATATGTTTCAATACTCAAAAACTTATATGCATAATAAGCCTTAAATTTCTACTGAATGTGGATTATATATGATAAAGAACCACATCACACATGTCTCTACTATAATAAAAAGGTATCTAAGATGACACATGTCAACATCATATTCATTCTCATTATTTTTTTTTCGCTTCTCTCTCCTATTTAATAATCATATTAATTAGAGTAAATTATCATTTGCATCCCTGACGTTTTCTCATTTTAACCACTTGTATCCCTGCAGTTTCAAAGTCTTGATTCGCCCCATAACGTTTCATTTTTGTTTTCATTTGAATCCAAATAACTAACTCCGTTAAGTTGTTCAGTTAACTCTTTATGGAAAAGACTAAATTACCCTTAAGAGTAAAAAAATAAAAAAAAAACTTTGTGGGACCACCCACATCATCTTCTTCTCCTTTGACCCACACAACCTCCACACCTCACGCACAGTACCACCACCCACTCCCCTCAAATAATCCCCTGCTTCTCACCTCCACTCCCCCACTCTCCTCCCATCGTCCGATCTCTATCCAACGGTCCAGCATTAAAGTACCCCAACATCATGCTCAATGTTTTCAAATACATTAAAGTGGGAACAAAATCACTACCAGTCAACACTCCTTCACCATCTCCAACACACTCACACACAGTCTCCATCAAGCTCCATCAATGGCGGTTTCATCTTCAACCTCCAATTTCATCCTCAAATTCGTCTTCTTCACCTTCACATTCACTGTTTCACCACTTTTATCAGCTTCTACAGACGTTGATTTGCTTTTGAACAGAATCAAACCCTCAATCGGAGGCAAATCGGAGAATCTGCTGCTAAAATCATGGAACACTTCAATACCCTTGTGTCAATCGCCTCAATGTTGAATCTTTCGCTTTCGAAAGACCCTTCTCTTCACCTCCTCTCTCTGCAACTCCCGTCGGCGAATCTCTCCGGCGAAATCCCGCCGGAGAATGGCGGTGAACTGTCGTCACTGTCTAGAGCCAAAGCTCGAAGCTTTCTACTTCGGTAACGCAATTCAAAGCATTCCGACGTACGCCACCGCCGACGACGTGTTATCTTACAATCTCTGGTGGTGTGCAGAGCAGCTGAACAAAAACGTTACATCCCACAACGACATGATGGTGCGTCGTATTGTGCACAATTGGGAACAGGACCCACGGTGTTTCCGTTGGGGAACTTCGACGGAGGTATGGTGACGATGGGCAGTTCACTGCGGTTTCCGATGTATGATAATGATTTCGGGTGGGGGAAGCTGATGGCGGTGAAAGCTAGGGGGTGGAAAGGGGAAATGAGTTAGGCACGTGGTGGTGGTGATGGGGGTGGTTGTGGTGGTGGTGATTTGAAGAGATGATGTTGATGGATGGGACCCACAAGGTTTTTTATGTGTGTTTTAATTTTAAGGGTAGTTTTGTCATTTTAATAATAATTTTAACTGAAACATTTAACAGTGTTACTCATTTGAACTCAAATGGAGATGAAAATGAAACGTATAGACTCAAATGAAGATAACATGAAACGTCAGGGGCCAAATGGCAATTTTGAAACCGTAGGGATGCAAGTGGTTAAAATGAACAAACGTCAGGGATGCAAATGTAATTTACTCTATTAATTACTAAAAATAATATTTAATTTTTTTGATAAAAATAGTTTTTAATAAATTAAAAAATAGATCTTTTTAATAATGTTATTTCTAAGGAAATAATTTTTCATAAAATTAAAAAAAATTAGAACATCAAACTTATTCAAAAATACAAAATATTTAATAATTGGTGTTTTTAAAAAGTAAAATTTTTATTTTAAAAAAATTAAAATTGAGAGTTATAATAAGAAAGTTTTTAAGTATGATATTTTTAAAAGATTTTTTTTGAAATAATAATTCTATTTTATTTATTATAAGAAAGATTTCAATTATATCTTATATTGAAATATCGATTTATAATTAATAAAATTTTATTTTATTTAACATTTTTTTACTCAACTCGTGTAGTACACGGGTTTACTAAAGTTATATATAATAAAAGAATAACTAAGATGGCACATGTCACTCTTATGTTACTCCTCAAAAAAAAAATTCCCGCCTAATCTGATATATTATTTTAGTTAAGTTTTTTATTTTAAGAATCTAAATTAATAGTAGTAATTCATTTTGTTTTGAATTTAATTATTTTATATTATCAACTTAGTTATGTAATCATATTGTTTGAACTATATATATTTTATAACCAAATAAGATTCAATTAGAGAAACTAAAATGAAAAAAATAATTTATTGAATTTAGGTTAGTGTGATTTTAAGACAACTGTTTTTTTTAATTTTGCATGGGTCAGTTGTATGTTATATTATTCAAAAAAGTATTTGAATATTTATTTCTTATAAATATGACCTTTTATTTTTTAATTTTATAGTATTATGTAACTTAGTCATATGAAATATTTATATATTTATGAATTATGTTGTATATATATTTTCAACCCATGTATTACACGAGTTTACTAAAGCTAGTTATCTATAAAACTCTATCCAACTTTAGCATCTTTATTTTTTGATATAACGCTAATATGTCGCCACCGTGTGAAATTCAAAGGCGGCCCAATGGGCCCTAAAGCAAATGTTTTTAGACTCATTTTCTTAAAGCCCCTAATTTTAAAATTGTCTCATAGAATTGAAGGTTTTGGATGGGTTGGTTTAAGTTTAATGGATGGGGATGGTAGCTTTCTTTTGAATGTTGTTCACTTGAGTTTTGAGACTTAGAGTGATGGCTTAAGGCTTGGGCTATGAGCTCATTAGGCTGAGCATAAGTAAGCTCAACACTGATCAAAAAAGTAATGGGAGTGGTCTGCTACTCAGGAGAAATATGAGCTCTTGGTTCCACTTCCTCCTGCATGGGTGGTTGTATGGGGGCCTGCTCAACCTAAGTAGATTGAGTAGGGGTTCGTTTGGATTTTCTTGTATAGGTGATGGTTATTCATGATTGTGAGGGTAGTTTAGATGTAGAAGGTGTGGTTTCAACATTGGCTGGTGCTATCAAGTTGTAACCTTGAGCAATTAGCTCTAATATTTTTGGGACCAGTGTTGTTTCTGTCCCTGAGAAGCCAACAATGGTCTTTCTTATTATTTTAAAGATGTCGGGTTTTATCTATTCTAATTTTAAAGTATTACATGTCTCTCTTAACCATGAGCACATGGAGGAGGTACTTACATTCAGAGAAGACCTTACTCTTCTTGAAGGTTATGACTGTGTAGTCTTACTCATAACCCATCTGTCAGAATAAGTCATTAACAACATATTTGGGGAAGTACAACTCGCCTTCTTTATTATCCAGAATTAGATAAGAGTTGCTTGTGGCTTGAGTGATGAGAACAGTCCTCCCCTGCATTATGGAAGACAATGCATTCTTACCGTCCAAGATCACCTCTTGGAGCTCCTCTATAACTCAAGTAGTTGTTTTTCATAGAGTGGAGGGTCTATTGTGAGTGAGGTGATTTGTTTTTCAAGTAGTTGTTTTTCACATGTATTTGAGAAATCTGGATATTTCTCAGATGACAATAGAGCAATTTGATTATGTTGCCTATGAAGTTGTATGGAAAATCTAGTTGGTTTTGGGGTTCAGGGATAGCCATTTTAGAAAACTTTGAATTGAAGAAAGCTAAGAACAAAGGTGGTTTGTGGGTGAATTTAGGGTTAGAACTTTTGCAGTTGATGTAGACACACATGATTATTTCTTGCATTGTCATGAGATTATCATTTAACCAATTAAATGACACCCGCAAATATAAACTTTACAATCATGTTGCAGCCACCATAGTCACTATCTCTTTAAGAATACAGATTGAAGTCAAAATTCTTTGGATACCAAAGCCCTAGTTTGGGAGCTCCTTTGAGGTACTTGAGAATTCCCTTGACTGCAACAAGGTTGACATCTTGGGGTTGGCTTGATATCTTGCATAAATACATGTGGCAAACATGATATCAGGCCTGCTGGCTGTGAGGTACATAAAAGACCCAATCATAGCCTTTTATAGATGTTTATCAACACATTCCCCCTCAAGACATGTCATATAGAATGGATTCTAGCTATGGGTGTCTTAGCAACCTTACACTCAATCAGATGAAATCTGGTAAGTATGTGTTGCACATACTTTAACTGGTTTATTAAAATGACATTGTCAACCTACTGCACTTGAATTTCTAGAAAGAAATTAAGTTCCCCATGGCACTCATTTCCAATCTACTCTTTATCACCTTCTTAAAGTCTTTGCGGAGTTTTAGATTAGTTGACCTAAATATGATGTCATCAACATAAACTTTGTAAGATTTACACTTAAAGGCTGATGCAACCATAGATCTCTCAACATTCATGCATGAACTACAAGGAAGTTAATTCGAAAGTTTTACACAACTCGGTAAAATATGCTAAGTGTAAAATCTTTCGAATCCAAATGCGCAGGACCGTTGAAGTGTATGCACTTACAACACAACAACACAATGAGGATAGTTCTTTAGAACACTTAACATATCAAATAGGGAACTGGTTAACTATTGTATGAAAGATTCTAAGAACACAAGTAAAATGTGAGACAGAACAAGATAGCTAACAACACAAGTATATGGTTTTCAAGAATGTTGTATATTGTTTCTCAAGTTCTTTTACAAATGTTACAAAGCATAGATCTAAATTTACAAGTACTTGAGATACTTTATACTACATCCTACAACCAACCATACTTTGAAGGCCAGTTTGATACATAAGACTAGACAACAACAAAATCAAATGTAGAGTCAAAAGGCAGATTGCCTTTTGACTAGTGACTATAATGTGCCACAGCTCACATCCTAATATATTACAAAAAGGATAAAAGTACATAAAATAGAAAGCTCAGACTTAATACCTCAATGTACAGTTACCAAAAGCATGGACCTTCTCACCAACTCATGTAAGTTGGTGACTGAACAGAGTTGCAGCGGAAAGGTGGTCCAACTTTATGGTAAAGTACATCAGATATAAGCATGTACATAAAAGTCTTCGGAAGAAATCTGTCTTCACTCTTTGGCTTCAGAAGACTTTGTCTTTGAAGCTTCAGAAGACTTCACTTTTGGCTTTGGAAAATGTTGGTCTTGGCTTCGGAAGATTTCACACTTAGAATATTTTCTACTGCAAGGTGTAAAACTTCCGAAGCGTTTCTACTTCTGTTCTTCAGTGCATGCATGCAGAGAGACTTTGGATGCTTTGGCTGCATCAGACTTATAGGAATCCTTACAAACTCCCCCTAGACTGATGCTACCGAAACATTTGAAGATCTTCAGCTTTTAACAGTTCTCATTATGATGATGACCATGCCCTTCTTCATTAGATGGTCAGGATCACTCAGACTCTCATAGTATCTTCTCATCTCAAAGAGATCATGTAGAGGTAGGTTGAATAGGTCTTTCCATGTGTAGACATCTTCACCACCTTAACCTCTGATCACATGCCATCTCTCTGGATTAGTTGTGAAGATCCAGGATAAGATGGGTCTCTCAGATGCAAGAGGAGCCACTTGAATTGGAGTTGATTAGGCTGCCTCTTCATGCACTTCCTCAGGTTGATCTGACTCACCTTGAGGTATAGAGGTGGATGATTCAAACTTCTTCTTCTTCTTTGAATTTGGTTTAGAAGCCATCCTCTTCCTCCTCTTTGAAGACTTTAACTAAGAAGACTGGTCTGCAGCACCTTGTTGATTAGTCTTGTCTTGCTCAGTTGGTGTTCCTCCCTCACAGGTTCAAAAGAAGAGGGAGTTTGACCTTGTTGTGGATCGGAAGATGAAGCTTGCTGAGACTCAGCAAGAGGTCCAGGTTGTGTTGTCTTAGGTTGTTCAACCTTAACCTCCATTTCAGGAGGAGCTTGACTTGGAGGGGAGTGTAAGTCAATTAGCTCTCCACTTTTGATCTTGCTTGATTACCCTAATATGCTCATCCATTATGGATAGAGACATAGGGCCAAGTCTCCTTCCGGAGAATCCATACAGCTTCAAGAAGCTCATCATCCTTTGTCTGTCAGCAGACTTCTTCATACTCTTTTGGATGATGGCTCTTGACTTTGCAACCTTTTCCCTCATCTTTCTCTTTGTTGCTTTTTGTTCTTTGAGTACTTGAAGTTCAAGCTGTTTGGGATACTCAAACTCAATGTACTCAAAGGACAATAGAAGAAGTGCAGATGCCTAGTAGAGACATGTGGCACTCAGGTAGTTGATCATATTTTGTCTATCTGTTTCTTTGTCTACTTGAGGTTCTTGTGTAGCTGCCACAGTCTCTTGAACAGGGCTTTCTTGAACTAGGGAGAGAGTAGGAACATGCTTGTATAATCTTTTCTGTCTCTTCTCCTCTTTGATTTGGAGGAGCAGCCTTGCATCCTCTGCTTCCTTCATTTCTCTTGACACTTCCATGTCAGCCAGTTCATTAAGTTCCTCTAAGGGGAGAGAATGATCTCATTAATGTCATAGTTCCTGGTCTACAGGTAAGTAATCCTGACTACCCTCAACTCATCATCTTGAGTGTTTGGTCTGGGGGCATCCTTGATTGCAGCTTGCATGAATCCTGAAGACCTAGAGGAACTTTCTCCCCTTAGCTTCCTCTTCCTCTCTCTCTCCTCCTCCTCAATCTCCTCAGGAGTTAGAATCCTTTTCCCTTTGTCACCCACAGACCTTTGTGACATATGATGAAGAGAGCTTTGGTCTTCATTGCTTGGTGTAGCATCTAAGCTCTAGCCAGAGAGAGGTTGTGATACATCTTCACCAGCAGGTGTTTCACTAAGGGAATGAATTTCTGAAGTAGCTGTTGGTGTGACAGGGCTCTCAGGCTCTATCACTGGGCTTTTAGTCAAGGTTTTCCCTTTGAACCTAATCTTAGGGTCTGCCTCAACATCCAGTTGACCAATGACATTACCTAATTGCCTTTGTCTCCTTCTTAGACTGAACTCTTCAGTAATTCTGTCTTGAATCTTTTGTGCCAGCCTGCCAGCTTGTCTAGATTGACTTGGGTTGACAAGTGGCATGTTGATCAGGTCAAGACCTTCATAGTAGTTCAAGGTCTGAAAGTTGAATACCTCTTGCTGCCCTTGAACTCTTTAAAGAATGAGAGCTCTTCTATCAGCATCATACCTCCACCCAATGATGTAGTTTGAAGTTCCTTGGGATAGGGATGACATAGCCCTTGGAATGCCTTCCCTAAAGAGACTCTGAATGAAAGAGTCTATAGAGTCCACATCAATATGAACTTGAGGAAGTTGCTGAGTATGCACAATTACAAGTGAGGATGGTGAGTCCTCAATGTCCATACTCACTGAAGAACTCCCAGGTTCTGTGATTGTAATGACTTTCTTCCCCTTTTTGGTAGCATCACCCTCTTGCATAGGTGAGCTAGGAGTTAGGTCAATCATATCCACAGGTTCTTGTGTTCCTGGTTGAGTTTTCCTTAAAGATCTCCCAGCTAGTTTTTCCCTGAGATAAGATATCTCAAGTTGCTGATCATTGACCATGTTTTGCAGGGTAGTCACCTGAGATTCAAGGTGACTAACCTTAGTGACTAAATAGGTGCATGTTTTTGACAGTTTTTGTACATTTAGTCTCAAGTTCCCCTCATATTCATCAGAAGAATCACTAAGGGATGAGAGGATTGCACCAAAGACCTCACTCTCACCACCAGCTTAAAGTTCTTGACGTTGGATTTCCTATGCTCACTGAAAACCTCAGTTGAAGTGTCAATGGGCTGAGTTGCCATGGTTGAGGTCTTAATGATGTAATCACTTGCGGAAGTGAGAGCCTCTTCCATATGGATCTTCTGAACAGGTTCAGGAAGAACCACCTCAGTAATGGTTGACTGATGTGGGCTAGACATAGGGGACTCAGGAGCACTCATCTTTCTTTGAGTAGGGGAAGAGTAGAGAGACTCATGGTACTCACTAAAACCTAAGTCTTTTGAAACCAGTATAGAATTCAAGGTTAGGAATGGGTTGATTTAAGTCTAAAGGTTGGGGATGGTAACTATCCCCTGAAGTTTGTTCACTTGAGTGTTGAGACTCAGAGTGAAGGCTTAAGAAAGTTGGGCTTGTGAGCTCATCAGGCTGAGCATGAGGAACCTCAGCACTGATTCTTAAAGAGATGGGAGTGGTTTGCTCCTTAGGGGAAGTGGGAGCTCTAGTATCCACTTCCTCCTGTATGGGTGAGTGTATGAAGGCCTGCACAAGGTCAATAGCTTGAGCAAGGGTTCGTTTGGATTTTCTTTGGTAGGTGAGGGTGGTTTGTGGTCATTTTGGTGGTTGGGAGGTAGAAGGTGGGAGTTCAACACTAGTTTGTGTTGCTAGGTTGTCACCTTGAGCAATGAGCTCTAACATTTTGGGGACAAGGGATGTTTCTACCCTTGAGAAGCCTACAGTTGGCTTCTTTATTATTTTAAAGATGTCGGGCTTCATCTGTTTCAATTTAAAAAATATTACCTGTTTCCCTCAACTGTGAGCCCAGTTCACAGTTGAGAATGTATTGAACATATCTAGGAAACATGTAATACTCTAAGGAGTCCAAGTTAGCAAGCAAATTTGTATAAACAAACTAAGAGTACCTGAACTTGACCCCTTGAACCATTTCATGCACTATGAAGGAGAGATCCTCAGGAATCTGGTCCCACCCTCCATGCTTGTTTGACAAGCTGTGGATAACCACATGGAGCAGGTATTTCCACTGGGATGAGACCTTCCCTTTCCTGAAGGTCTATACATAGAAATCTACCTTATAGACCATCTGCACAAAGGAATGATTAACAACTTCCTTTGGAAAATACAACTCACCTTCTTCATCATCCAGCTGAAGATGAGTGTTGATGATGGCTGGAGTGATGAAGATTGTCCTCCCCTGCACACTGGCAGACAGTGCCTTCTCCCTATCCATGATGACCTCTTGGTAGGTCTTCCAAAATTGAAGCAAATGATCCTCATAGAGAGTAGGATCAATAGTTAGGGAGGTGAAGTAGTTGGATAAAGCCAGAAAACGGCAAACCTCTGAGAAACTAACATCTTTCTTAGAGTTCAAAAGAGCAACCTGGTTGTGTTTCCTGTGAAGTTGCATGGAGAAATCAGGGTTGTTTCTGCGGTTCAGATTGACCATTTTGAGAAGCTTAAGGGTGAAGGAAGATGAAGAACAAAGGCGGTTTAGGAGAATTTAGGTTTAAGGAACAGTGCAAATGAAGAAGATAGTGAAAGAGGGGGGAACCGTTGGGTATTTATGTGAAAAGGATTTGAGACAAAATTAATGAAAGAGGATAAACTTTAAAATCCGGATGTCGATCCCACCTCTGAAAAAGTAGTTTACTTTTGCCCCAAAAGTAGTTTTCTTGGAAGTCGAGAAATCTTCCGAAGGTTATTTTGCTTCGGAAGTTTTAAAGAAAAGCTTCCGAAGGCAAGTTGGCTTCAGAAGATATTTCAAAGGTTTTTGAGAATTTTGCTTCAGAAGGATTTATTACTTAGAGTTTTTAGTCTAAGAGGAATAAAAACTTCCGAAGGTAAATTGCTTTCGGAAGAAAATTGTTCTTTTTGAGAACATAAAAGTGTTTAAGTTGATTTTAGCTTCAGAAGATATTTTAGAAATTTCTTCCGAAGGTAAAACTACTGAAGTAGTTATTTGTTTTCTAAGACATAAGTTTCTTCCGAAGGTAATTATAAATCTTCCAAAGGATAAAGAGATCAAAATTTTCAAAAATCTAAGAAATGTTTTTGAAAAAGATTTTTCTTCCAAAGAGAACAAGTGCTTATGAAGACGATAGAATAGACAACTTAGGACACAAAGGTTTTAGAAATAATATGATTAAGTTTTAAGAAAAGCTATTCAAAGTTAATCATCCCAATAGCTGATACAAGATATTTAAATCTCTGTTCATCAAAAACTTAGGTGAACAGATCAGCATATTGTTCATTTGTGTTAACTTGAGTAGTTTGATTATTCCATTTCAAAGTTATCTCTAATCAAATGATACCTGATATTGATGTGCTTTGTCCATGAGTGCTGCACAGGATTATCTGTGATTGAGATAACACTGTTGTTGTCTATGTGGATGGGAGTCTCCTTGAAGTTAAATCCATAGTCCAGCATCTGATTTTGAATCCAAAGCACTTCAGCACAGAAGCTTGCAGCAGCAATGTATTCATCCTCAGTAGTTGATGCAGACACACAAGATTGTTTCTTGCATTGCCAAGAGACTATCATTCCACCAAGAAATCGATATCTCCCAGATGTAGACTTTGCAGTCATGTTGCAACCACTATAATCACTATCTGTATAAGCATACAGATTAAAGTCAGAATTCTTTGGATACAAAAGGCCAAGTGATGGAGCCCCTTTGAGATACCTTAAAATTCTTTTACAATGATTAGGTGTGACATCTTGGGGTTGGCTTGATATCTTGCACAAATACATGTAGCAAACATGATATCAGGCCTGCTAGCTGTGAGGTACATAAGAGACCCAATCATTGCCCTGTATAGATGCTCATCAACACACTCCCCCTCAAGATCAGGACCAAGAGAGTGATTACTGGCTATGGGTGTCTTAGCAACCTTACAATCAGTCATATTGAATCTTTTAAGTATGTCTTGTACAACTTTTCTAACTTATGAAGATTTTCAACTTGATTCACTTGAATTCCTAGAAAGAAATTGAGTTCCACCATGGCACTCATTTTAAATCTGTCCTTTATCAGCTTCTCAAATTCTTTACAGAGCTTTGGATTAGTTGACCCAAAGATAATGTCATCTACATATTCTTAAACTAGCATTATGTCATTTCCAGTTCCTTTGATGAAGAGAGTTCCATCAATAGTATCCCTTTTGTAGCCATGCTAAAAGAGATACTGAGATAGGGTCTCATATCACTTTCTTGGTGCTTTGTGCAACCCATAAAGAGCTTTAGTAAGCTTGCAGACATAATCAGAATGATCTGGATCTGCAAACCCAGGTGGTTGTCTGACATACACCTCTTCATCAATCACCCCATAGAGAAAAGCACACTTGACATCAAGTTGGTAGACCTTGAAGTTCTTGGATGCAGCAAAAGCTAGAAATATCCTGACAGCTTCAAGTCTTGCTACAGGAGCAAAAACATTTGTTTAGTCAATTTCTTCTTCTTGAGTATACCCTTGAACA
Source organism: Flaveria ramosissima (assembly GCA_025215565.1). Classification (NCBI taxonomy): domain Eukaryota; kingdom Viridiplantae; phylum Streptophyta; class Magnoliopsida; order Asterales; family Asteraceae; genus Flaveria; species Flaveria ramosissima. Next base: position 43,572,086 of record CM046043.1, read on the forward strand.
ACTAGTCTTGCCTTGTTCTTGATGACAAGTCCTCTATCATCTTTCTTATTCCTGAACACCCATTTAGTTCCTATGGTGGTCTTCCCTTGAGGAAGAGGACATAGGTTCCAAACCTTTTGCCTTTTGAATTGAAGCAGCTCTTCTTGCATTGCTTCAACCCAACTTCCATCCTTTAGATCCTCATCAATCTTCTTTGGCTCTATGTGGGACAAGAAACAAGAGTGAAGACAAATATTTGCATCATGGGTTTGTCCTCTTGTTCTCACCCCTGAATCAACATCTCCAATGATGTTTTTGGTAGGATGAGACTTGTGGATCCTTAGCTGAAGGATTACAGCAAGTTGCTTAGACAGATCTAAATTAGAAAAAAATTGATCTGGCAAAGAAGATTCACCCTCCACATCAGCACATTTATCAAAATTGACTTGATCCAATGAGTGTGTGACATCATTGATGTTTTCTTCAATGGAGTGGTTATTAGCATCAAGAAGTTACTGATCACTTTCACCACCACCATTTTCTTAAACATTTGAAGCTCCTTCATCTGAGTTTTGTGCCTCTAAGCTGGAATTTGAAGGCACCCCAGAAGTATCAGCAAGATTTGTCATAGATGTGCTGGTAAAAGCTTCATTTGCAGGGTTAGTTACCACTGGAGCTGAAAATGTATAGCTTGAAGGTCTTCTTAGCTTAAATCTTGGGTTAGAATCACCTGTAGGTAGTATATCTATGGACCCTGAAACATGCTCACAAGATTTGTTAAGACACTTGGTAACTAAATCAAGATCAAATAGCCAATCCGGACCAGAACGTTTCACATTGGGAGTGTGCTCATTGAAAGTCACATTGGTTGACTCCTTAACTACTCTAGTTCTAAGATTGTATACTCTATAAGCCTTAGTTTGAGAAGAGTATCCAATAAAGTGTCCATCATTTGATTTCTCAGCAAATTTGGCAATTTGATCTTTGGTATTTAAGATGGTGCAAGGACATCCAAATGACCTGAGAAAACTAATGAAAGGTTTCCTCTTGTGCCAAAGTTCATAAGGAGTCTTACCATGTGTCTTAACTACTAAAACTCTGTTTTGCACATAGCAAGCAGTGTTCACTGCCTCTGCCCAAAAGGTGATCGGTAGTTTAGAGTCAGACAACATAGTTCTTGCAGCTTCAATTAGTGTCCTGTTTCTCCTCTCAACAACACCATTTTGCTGAGGAGTACTGGGAGCATTATATTTTCTTGTAATACCCTTTTCATCATAAAATGTATCAAGGATTTGATTCTTGAATTCAGTTCCTTGATCACATCTTATGGTTTTGACCTTGTGATCACATTGATTCTCAATCTTTAAGATGAAATTCTTTAGAATCTCAGGGGTCTCATTCTTAGTTCTAAGAAAAAAGACCCAAGTGAATTCTGTAAAGTCATCTGTGATCACCAAACAATAAGAGGTCCTTTCTAGACTAATTACATTGGTGGGGCCAAAAAGATCCATATGTAATAAGTGTAGGGGATTAATGATGGAATTCTTTCCTTTGGCTTGTGAGATACCTTGTGTTGCTTCCCCTTCAGGCATGCAACACAGTGGTCATCACTTGTAAACTCTTTCTTTGGTATTCCAGTTACCAAATCATTATTTATTAGTTTATTCATATTTTTAAAGTTTACATGGCACATTCTTTTATGCCAGAGGAAAGACTCATCACTATTTGCTTTAGGTAGAAAGCATGAAACTTCTCCTAAGGGAGATGTTTCTTGCAAATCCATCTTGTACATGTTCTTTTTCCTGGGGGCTCTGAGCAGGATGTGCTCATGAGGAATGACCATCCCGGGCCTGAGAACAATGCACTCATGCTCAGTAAAGAGCATGTTATGACTCTGATCACAAAATTGGGATACACTTAGAAGATTGTACCCAAACTCCTTGACAAAGTTTACCTTCTCAATGCTGAGCTTACCATTTATGACCTTGCCCCTTCCTGTAATGTAACCCCCTGCATCTCCTCCAAAAGCAACTGGTCCTCCATGAATTCTTTCAAACTTTTGGAGTAGTAACCTATTTCCTGTCATGTGCCTTGAATAGCCACTCTCAATGATCCATACATTTCTGTTTGTCTTGAGCTGTTCCTGCATAAAAGAGATGATTAGTTACATTTGAAAACCCAAGCCTCATTGGTCTTGGGCTCATCAAAAGAAGTTGAAGACAATGCAACAGTAATTGATTCTATAGTCATGCTAGCAGGATCATTTGCTGATGTTGATGAAGAACTCTCAGCCACTTGGTCTTTCTTTGTCTTCCATACCACCTTTCGAAGCTTAAACTTGACCTTCAATACTTCGGAAGTTTTGTTAACTTTAGAAGTTTTGATAACAGGACCTTCGAAATATCTTGCTTTCACTGCAGCAGGCTTTAGTGCTTCGAAAGTATTCCTTTCTTCCGAGACCAAATTTTCTTCCAAAGGCAAGTTTCCACTTGTCTTCTTCTTCATTTTGGAGCTTCCGAAGGAAAGAGATTTTCCTTCCGAAGCTTGCTTCTTCTTCTTCAAACTCTTAGAAGTTTCTTTCTTGGTCATGTAGAGAGTACTCTTTGGATTGTACACACAATCCTTAGCAAGATGAGAGGTACTCCCACACATAACATAGTCCATTTTCTTCCTTCTAGGAGTCTCTTTTGTGAACAAGGCTGAACTTGATCATTTTTCTTCTCCATCTTCATCTTTACAGATGCAGTGGCAATTCTTGTGGGGATAGAACTATCTTTGGAGCTGGATGGTTCAGGATGTACATCAGTGGTGCACAACAGATTAGCCTTCTTCATGATGGGATGATTTGGACATGAACTAGAACTCTTGTTGTTGGAGTTCAAGTTTATGTCTTCACTCTTAACCACTTCAAATCCTGTAGAAATGAAGACTTGTTTTTGTGCAGAGTTAAAGGTGGCCTTGATCTCTTGAGCCTTCTTGGAATTTCTTTTGGCCTTCCTGATCAAGTTCTTTCTCTTGGACTTGGTCATCCCAACAGCTTTACTCTTCTTAGAGGGATGGTGACCCTTCTTAGAATGTTCTTCTTCACTCTTCTCAAAGCCATTCTTTACCATCTCCTCTTCATCCTCTTCAGTCAAAGGGTCTATGAGGGGAAGCTCATCTTCACAAGTTCTACACCTAGGAGATCTTACAGACAAGATTGTGTTTGGAGGAGCTATCTCACTAGATCCCAATCCCTTCATATTTTGATAACAAACTTTTGCATGCAAGGATGAGGATATTATGTTCTTGAAGGTCTCTTCTTCAAGAACACATTTTTCTGCCTTGGCTTTGCTGATCACAAACTCAGCCTGACATTCAGTTAACTTAGTTATGAGGTCTTTGATCTGAGTCCTGTAGTTTGTGTGCTCATGTTTAAGAGTTAAAATGGTTTTCTCTAAGTCCTCTATCTTTAGTTTATAATCATTTTCAGCTCTTTTAAAATCAGCTTTTAAGATATTTAAGGACTCAAGATCAGATCTCATTTCTAAGTATTAGGATCTGTATCTATTAACTTTAGCAATACATTCAGAAGTACAAAGATGTTCCAATACCTTGGCTTCATCATGGTCCGCCATGAGTGCTTGGTTTGGAGATGCATCTTCTATCTGAAAGCTCTAGTCAAAGCCTCCTTCTTCAACAGCAACTGCAGCTTGCTGCTTTGGCTTCTCATTTTGGGGAGCTCTCTTAATGTAGTTTGGTCTGGCTTGTGTTTGACAACCATTTGTCCTTGGTGCCTTACACTCCCTTGCAAAGTGTCCCATCTGGTTATAGTTGTAACACTTTACTTTGCTTTTATCCAGCCCAAACTTTACACTGGCTGCATTGCTTGGAAACTTCCTCCCTGTCCTCTTGTAGAACTTGGCTCTATGAGTGAGAAGAACCATCTACTGAACTATCTCCATGTACTCCAGATCATCTGGATGGATACAGTCCAAGTCTTCAAGGGTGAAGAGAAAGTTGCATGTGGTTTCATCAGCAGAGACAAAAGCATGAGAAGAACTTGTCTCTTGGAAAGGACTTCCTTGAGTGTAGCTTTCCTTTGGAGTCTCTGGGAAGGTAATGAAAGGACCCTTTTGTGAGTTGTTAGGGTAGCATATAAGATGATATTGTGGTTCAATGCTTTCCCTTTCAACCACATGGAGGGCTGAACTCATTGATTGCTGGAGTTACCAGATGAGTTTTGCATATTCATCTCCATCTGGTAGCCACTAAGAATACCATACAACTATGTGAGAGTAAGAGTCTTAAGGTTCTCAGTCCTCTTGATAATAACACAATAATGTGTCCATTGTCTAGGAAGAGAGGACATAAACTTCCTTACAATGTCCCTGTTCTCAACAGTTACTACAACATCTATTAGAGTATCCACAATCTCAACATACCTGAAGTATTGTTGAGTCATGGTTTCACCTACCTTAAAGGTGAAGTTTTTAAACTGTTGCTTCAGGAGATCCTTCTTGTTCTCCTTTGCTTTATTGGACCCCTCATACATAAACTTTAGTACTTCCCATAGTTGCTTGGCAGTTTTGCACTTCTTGAAGCCTCTGTAGATGGAGTTTGGAAGAGCAGTTTGAAGGGTTGTCGTGGCTTTCTGATCAATCTCTATTCTTTTCTTGTCTTCTTCAGAATAATCAGCCACAACCTTTGGAATCATACCACCACCAGTAGCAGAAGTGTTGCTTGGTATGTAAGGTCCTTGGACATCAGAGTCCCATATCCTGGAGTCTTGAGACTTGATAAAGCCTTCCATTCTTTGACTCCAAGTATCAAAGTCTTCAGGAGTGATTAGTAGAGACTTTGTCATAATCCCAGTTTCCATATCAGCTTTAGTAATAGCTGCCATTTGAGTTGTTAAGTATTTTGTATATATGATGGATCTTAAGATGGTGAGATCTTATATCAAGAGCCTGCAATGCTTTGATACCAAATGTAGGACCGTTGAAGGGTATGCACTTACAACACAACAACACAATGAGGAGAGTTCTTTAGAACACTTAACAGATCAACTAGGGAACTAGTTAACTATTGTGTGAAAGATGCTAAGAACACAAGTAAAATATGAGACAGAACAAGATAGCTAACAACACAAGTATATCGTTTTCAAGAATGTTGTATATTGCTTCTCAAGTTCTTTTATAAATGTTACAAAGCATAGATCTAAAGTTACAAGTACTTGAGATACTTTATACTACATCCTACAGCCGACCATACTTTGAAGGCCAGCTGGATACATAAAACTAGACAACAACAAAATCAAATGTAGAGTCAAAAGACAGATTGCCTTTTGACTAATGACTATGACATGCCACAGCTCACATCCTAATATATTACAAAAAGGATAAAAGTACATAAAGTAGAAAGCTCAGACTCTAGACCTCAATGTACAGTTACCAAAAGCATGGACCTTTTCACCAACTCGTGTAAGTTGGTGACTGAACAGAGTTGCAGCGGAAAGGTGGTCAGCTTTATGGTAAAGTACATCAGATAAAAGCATGTATATAAAAGTCTTCGGAAGAAATCTGTCTTCACTCTTTGTCTTCGGAAGACTTTGTCTTTGAAGCTTCGGAAGACTTCACTTTTGGCTTCGAAAGATGTTGGGATTGGCTTTGGAAGATTTTACTCTTAGAATATTTTCTAGTGCAAGGTGTAAAACTTCCGAAGCATTTTTACTTCTGTTCTTCAGTGCATGCATGCAGAGAGACTTTGGATGTTTTGGCTGCATCAGACTTATAGGAATCCTTACAGAATGACCATATCTTCCGAAACCAAATATAAAGTCTTCCGAATTTTCAGAGACAAGGTCTTCCGAATCCAAATACTGATTTCTTCCGTATACAGAAAAGACATGCTTTCTCTGATCATCTTTTGACAAAAGCTATACTACTTTCTACTGCCACATTTGAATACTCACCAACTTAGATGAGTTGATGAAAAGATCCATACTTTTATCAATTGTAGATTAAGATCATTGGTTTGTAACTTTTTACTTTTGTATATTTTATTATTTTTGTAATGTATTAGGATGTGAGTTATAGCATGTGATAGTCACAAGATCTGCCTTTTGACTATACATTGATTTTGTTGTCTAGATTAGTCTTTCTTGCAGGTTTTCTAAGTATAGTCGGTTGTAGGATGTAGTATAAAGTGTCTCAAGTACTTGTATTTATCTTTATGATTTGTAACACTTGTAATAGAACTTGAGATCAATATACATCATTCTTGAAAACAAAACATTATCTTGTTCTTGTTCTTGTTCTGTATCATACTTACTTGTGTTCTTAGTATACTCAATATAAACTCGGTTTCCTATTTGATCTGTTAAGTGTTCTAAGTCTCTGCTCGCTCTGAAACTATTTCATTGATCCCCTTCAATGGTTCTACAAATTTGAACCAACATCAAGTCATTTCCTGTTACTTTAATGAAGAGTGTGCCATCAATAGTACCTCTCTTGTAGCCATGCTCAACAAGGTAATGTGACAGTGTCACATACCACTTCCTTGAATCTTGATGCAGCCCATAAAGAGTTTTTTCAAGCTTGCAGACATAATTTTCCTTAGTTCTACAGCCGGTCATACTTTGAAGGCCAGGTTGAAACACTAATATAGACAACAAGATCAATGTAGAGTTAAAAGACAGATTTTCTTTTGACTGGTGACTATGACATGTCATAACTCAAATCCTAATCTAATACAAAAAGTATAAAAGTATAAAAATAGAAAGTTACAAACTCTAAAACCTTAATCTATAGTTGACAAAAGTAGACTTTTCACCAACTTATGTAAGTGGGTGAGTTTTCAGAGATAACAACGAAAAGTGATTAAGCTCTTGTCAGAAGTAAGTGTAAGGATTCCTGTAAGTCTGATGCAGCCAAAACATCCAAAGTCTCTCTGCATGCACGCACTGAAGAACTGAAGTAGAAATGCTTCGGAAGTTTTACACCTTACACTAGAAAATATTCTAAGTGTAAAATCTTTCGAAGCCAAGACCAACATCTTAACTTTTTTGTATGATATTAAATTTTTAAACAAATTACACCATTAAATAGAGCGTTTTAATATCTTTAATTTGAGTATATTCTTGCTATATTTTTTCAATTTTTTTTAACGTTCGTTGTGGACCACTAGTTTTATTACTGTAATTTTAACTTATGTGGCGACGTGACCTGCTGTGGACCACTTGTTAGGTTAATGGCTTATCATAATAAACAAATGTTAACATTTAATCACTATCCTATATATATACACATATCATTGATGTAATAGTAGTATTATGATTTGGTGATTAACAACCCACTTTTTGAGGATTTTTCCATTATATTATGCCAAGCTAAAGCATACCGATATTTCTATTTTCAACTTTAATTTTTCATATAGGTTTCAAACTAAAGCTACTTGTACTAGAGAAGAGAAAGTATCATGATTTGGTGATGAACTTTTTAGATATTCATCACCGTGATCTTATATATATTAGGGTAGTTTTAATATATTACTATGATGGTGTTATTAATATATTTTGTTTTTATCTCAGGAATTTTGGCTTATTGAAGGTGATTTAATATATAGTTATGGTGGCTTTTGTCTCATGAACTTCGGTCTTTAAACGTATTTTGAGTATTTTCTTGGAACTTTTTATGTATAATTTTATATTTTGTTGATGTTAGACTTTTTTATATTTCCTAGTTTTCTCCATAAACTTTTGTAATTTGTTATGGAGTTCTTGTAATGGTTTAGGTATATAGCTAATTTGAACATTGAGAATCGATATGGTTACACTTATTTGTTGTTAATCTAGAACATGTTATAAAGTTGTGAAATTTTATATATCCAATTAACTATTCGAATTCGCATCCGAAAGTTCAGATATCCGAAATTTCGGATACAAATTCGGAAAGCGAAATCCACTATTCGAGGTTTTTGAATATTCGAATTTTTAAATATTTGACTTTAAACACCCCTAATTAGTTGTCTCTTCTTGAAGAATGAAATAAGTTGATCATTTAATCAAAGTCGATGAGCAATATTGTTTTGTTCTATCGAAGTCCTAATCGAAGAGGGAGAACAATAGATCCTAAACTTAAATTATATGGTAAAATTATATAATGAAGATCTCGAACAAATATCAATAGGCTGTTTGGCAACATCTGAATGATTAAGTGCTGAACCAATAAAAGGTCTGAACCATTAAGTGCTGAACCATTAAATGCTGAACCATTAAGAGGTTTAAACCATTAAGAGCTAGTATATTGTTTAACTGTTCAAATGCAAATGTCTAACCAATTTAAATAAGATGTTTTAGCCATTAAATATTAGACATTTTAACCATTCAGCAATAATATAATTCTTAACCATTCAGAAGCAAATGTCTGAACCATTTAGACATTTGCTCGCGAAACAAACAGTCTGAACCATTAAGTGCTGAACCATTCAGACAATTAAACCATTAAGAGGCTAATTAAAAGGCTGCTAAACAGCCCCTAAAACATATTGTAAAGACTACACAATATAAATAGAACACATCAACATTTTTTTTTGTTTTCCAAAGTTTATATAAAGCAAGATAAATTTTCTAGCAAAACACCCCAATTTTATAATCCACTTTAGACCCTCAAAATATTTAAGCCAGCCCCTAATTTTAAGACACTCAAACATATAATTGTTCAATTCATGACACTTAAGAGTTTAACCAATCTCTTAAACAACAGACTATCTTATCCCAAACATCAATGTTTTTTTTGGTGTAATGATGGTTAAATGGGAGGTGGAAAGCTTTGCTTTTTCTAAAGATTCAAAATTTTATCAAATAATTACTAACTTTGTTATCTAAAAAATACTAATAACTAACCATTAAGATGAAAAATCTTATCCCAAATTCCTAAAACCCTGAAACAGAACCCTGCATCATCAATTCATTATTCTATCTTCCTCCTTATTCCACACCAAGGTATTCTTCAACCTCCAAATCTACGAGCTAACGATTATATCATGTAATTTGAGGTTTGAATCACTGTTGGATTTACTTTTTAAACGAACCCACTTGTTGATTTCTTGTTTCATCAGGTCATTCAATCGATTCCCGAACATCGATCCTATTCTATCACCCTCACCATAAGAAATTTTCATTGTGCTCAAGAATCGAAGTAGCACTCACTTCCTCCGATTCTCTGTACCATTGAAAGTTGAAATCAAACCTAAGAGTTTTGACCCTTGACAAAGGTATAACTAAAAACTTAAATCTACATGTAAACTCTGAATTTGATGGAAATGTATAGCTTTTTTCTAGAACAACCCCTAATATTGTTTTCAGTTTTCTTGAATGATGATGTGTTCTCAGTTTTGCTATAGTTTTGGTAGGATAAGCTCATTTTTAAAGTATATAAGTAACTAAAGTTGTTTTTTTTGTGTGCTTATTTCTATGGTTTTCAGTTCAAACCAGTGGAGGTGGAAATTGGATTTGTTTTTAGCAATGTCATTACAGTGTATGGGATTAAGTTTGGTGCCATTTTACCAATCTGTATATGCAAAGGAGAATGTATTAAAAGCTTCTTTTCCATTAAACAAGCCTCCTTTTAGAAGCATTTATCTGCCGAGATCACGCTTTATGGTAAGTGACAGTTTGTTTAAGTACCCTGCTGTGGAATATAATACGTTCTTGTTGTGGCAATTTTGATCATTAATGGATTGATTTTGGTTACCATTTATCACAAATGGTTACCCGTCAGCCCTACTAATGCAGTCCAATTGAATTATGAGAACAGGCTGGAAACTTGAGAAGAAGTAGTTTCAGAGCTTCTAAAGTCGAAGAAATCTTGGATAGTAATGATAATGAAAAGAAAGCAGTCAAAGAGTCAAGCAAGAGTGATCAAAGTGATGATGATGATGATGATTTTGAAATGGATGAGGATGAGAGGAAAGAATTCAGGAAAAAGATTAGACAAATGATTGAAATGAACCCTGAGGTTAAAGAAGTTGATCCTGAAGAAAAAAGAAAAATGATGCAGAAACTTTTGGCTGATTATCCCCTTGTAGTAGATGAAGATGATCCTGATTGGCCTGAAGATGCTGATGGTTGGGGTTTCAATTTTAGTCAATTTTTTGATAAAATGACTGTTAAGAATGTCAAAAAAGATGATGATGATGATGATTATGATAGTGATAAAGAAGTTAATTGGCAAGATATCCGTGCCATCAAAGACATTACTTCTGCAGAATGGGAGGAAACTGTATTCTCAGACCTTAGCCCGCTGATTGTCCTAGTGCATAATCGTTATAGAAGGTCAGTGTGCATCTTGGTTGCTTTTTCATCAAGTTGGTTAGGAATTGCATGTAAAAGGGTCTTTGTTATAAGTTTTCAATCAAATAAGTGACTTTGTTAACCTGAATACCTAATAAGGATTATATGTTATGGGTGCCTTTATACCTTATTTGATTATAACATCATAACATATGCCCTTATAAGTTGATTTTTCAAGTATGTTCATTTTACATTCTATTTTATAGCTTTTATACCATTATGTTAGCGTTCCACACTTCCACTAAAATGACACGACTTACCGTTTTTATAGTTGTCATTCTTGCTTGTGTATGGGAGTTGGACTTTTAGAGATACTTTTAGACTGTTAATGGCCTTTTTGCTTTTGATCAGTGGTAACACAATGGGTAGGCTGGTGAGTTGGCTAATGAAACCAAAACAGGAGAACCCTTTTTTCCTTTTTTTTTTTGTTTTCTTATAAATAGTTGTGTTTAAACATGTTTAAAAAGTTATATTATTACAAAACATTCTTCCTAATTTAAAGCAAAACTTAAGATATTGTATGCTCTAGAAATACCCTGTGGGCGACTTCCAACGGCTACCTTTTGAGCTGAACCTTTTTAACTTTACCCATTTGATCCAGTTGACCTATTAAGTATAAAACAGCCCTAACTTAGCCATGCATAGTAACAGATCGAAATTGTCCTTGCTCATAAAATTGAAAACCTATATATTGTTGCGTTAGTTATTTCAAATCCAAGGATGCACAAGTATCTAACAAACATAGGTGCTATGTGTTTAGATTATTCTAGGACTTTGTATAAATAAACAACAGACAATTTGCAAAGAGATGCCATGTCTGAACAGTGTTTGACAATAAATAATAACCTTTGTGCTTGGGGAAATGACACAACTAAGGAGGTAATAACCAAGGCGCGTCATTTGCAGGTTGAAAACTTGATCGTATTATGTATGACATGGAGAGAAGGAAATTAGAAATTCAACAGTAACAAGCAAATGACATGCTTGGTTTTATGATTGTAGGCCAAAGGAAAATGAAATGGTTCGTGATCAGTTGGAGAAAGCCATACAACTTATATGGGATTGCAGGATACCATCGCCAAGGGTAACCACAAATTCATTCTCTCACACATACATTGTTTACACATATGTGTGTATATGTGTTATTTATTTGTATGTGTTGTATGCATATATTAAGAAACATATGTTGTTTGTTTTGACAGTGTGTTGCAATTGATGCTGTTGTGGAGTGTGACCTAGTTGAAACTCTGGGAGTCTCTGTGTTTCCCGAGCTCATATTTACAAAAACTGGGAAGATCTTGCATCGCGAGAAAGGTATCACTAACATTTTTTAAGTGCCATATCATGATGTATTTGCCTTGGTAGTTTGGTCAAACTGCTTCATGTCCCTACCAATTGCCCCCTTCGTAAAACTCGGTTCGTGACATAAGAATCCCATCTTAAAATCACATATTTGCCCATTACCACCAAGGTCTAATAGATGAAAGATTAGTTTGAACTTTAAATATTGGTTAAATGTGGCTCTCATTGAGGGCATGTTTGTCCAGAAACTATCCTTGTTTGGTTAATAACTAAGATCAATGGTTAAAGGAAAAGGCCAACGTCGGTGCTACAAAGCTCCCTCATGTGTGGCTTCCGGTCTGGCCAACTTGGGCTTGCTGTTAGCAGTCTTACCCTGTATTTTGATGTATGAAGAAAAAAAAAACTTTTTGGTCGCACTTTTCTAAGTGGAATTCTATTTTGTTTTTTATTGGTGTTCAGATGTAAGAACAGCAGATGAGTTGTCAAAGATGATGGCTTTCTTCTACTATGGAGGAGCAAAGCCAGCTTGCCTTAATACCTGTGTAATCCTCAATGATGCAATACCTGGTTTTACCACCAAAAGATAGATGTATAAGTTTATACACACCTAAATCAGCAATCATGCTACCATGACTTGTACTTTGTGTATAAAAAGTTGTGTATTGCTGTTTGCCTTAAAGATTTATGAGAAATTTTGGAAAGAGTATTTACTTGGTATTTGTATGTATTTATGAGGTTACTTAGCCATTATACTTTGTTTTCAGCATGTTATACTTACTAACGAATATTGTCATTAGAACTTGCATTGTTTTGAAAATTAGGTTTTCTAATGTATCTTATTTATCCATTAGGAAACCAGAAACAAAGTAATTAGTCTCCTATCTCCACTATTTATTTATTTATTTTTAATATTTAAGATCATAACTAGAAATTAAGCCCGAGCAATGTGGCGCGTTTGCATATTCCATTAACCATACAATAGTAGGTGACTGTGTTCGTGTGTTGCGGCGTTGACATTAACGTGCTTAAGAACTTAAAAGAAGCATATGAGGCTGTGATAATACGATTTGGAAGATTAAAACGAGATAGAAAAAAACACGTTGTGCTAGTATATTTAAAAATCAAGAAAAAAATTCACTTTTACTCTATGTCATGACAATACAACAAACTCAAATTCATTCCACTATACTCTACATCATTCAACCAAGGAAATAAACCACCCAACTCAACTATTGTTTTTAAATAAATAAAAAACTAAAATAAATACTACATAGAAAATTACAAAAGAAAACTAACTAATAGCATCATTAACTTTATAAGAATAAGAATTAGACTAAATATAAAGAAAAAACCAAAAGTTAGCGCAAGGATGTTTCATTTACACAAACCTAAACAATTACCAGTGAAGCAAGCCGCATTTAGTTGTCTGAAAAGAGAAATTAAATATATTAGCAGTGTTTGTCAATGGCATGTGGCCATAGTAAATGAGTTTTAGTTAATTATATTAACTAGTTTGATCAAGAAAGGATAAAAATCCTCCTATAAACTTCTTTTAGAAATAGAAATTAATCTTTTAAACAAGTCGGACGAAAAAATAGGGGGGGGGTTCGCCCCCCCCCCCCCCCCCCCCCCCCCCCCCCCCCCCCCCCCCCCCCCCCCCCCCCCCTTAAAAGCTTCGCCTCTGGACTGGTTGGTAAATACACGAGTTCAACGATAAGGAAGAGAAAATTTACACTACCCGGGCCAAAAATTTTACAATATCGGGCTAAAATTTAACACTACGGACGAACAAATAGGGGGGTGCCGGCGCCCCCCCCCCCCCCCCCCCCCCCCCCCCCCCCCCCCCCCCCCCCCCCCCCCCCCCCCCCCCGGCCCCTTAAAAGCTTCGCCTCTGGACTGGTTGGTAAATACACGAGTTCAACGATAAAGGAAGAGGCTTAATGTATCGTATGAAAATGTTAATCTAAAAATAAATTTAAGCTAAATGTATCTTACAAAAATATAAAGTTTAAAAAATCAAATTCATATTTTACAACTCTTACAAGGGTACAACATTTAAAGTGATAGTAAAAAAGTATGTCTAGCAAAACGCTTATATATCTTACAAAAGAGAAAACTAAGAAGGTAAATTGCATAAATATGAGAGATGCATTAGAAAACTCAATTGAATTATCATCACTGACTACTTGTCAGAAACAACTAAACACGTGAATATTTATATCTTACTATGGCCACCAAGTGTAATATGCATGTATTCATCATACTTCAATTAAGCAAACACTGTAGCATGCATGCACATAGTCTTTAAATATCAAAAATAAAAGAGAAGGCAAAGTAAAATAGCTTCAAAGTATTTTGTGCGCACAACATTTTGTGAATGCATATTATTATGTTACAAGGATAAACAACAAAGGACAAACACCAAAACAGTTTTTCTAGAGTACATAAAATGACCAAAAGAAAAAAGGGAAAATTCTTAAACTTAACATATGAAATGTCTAAGTAGTTTTTATATATTTATTTTACAAATTTTCCCATAAAATAAAAACTCAAACCATTGCAGAAAGTATTAATCCTGAACCCTGGAGTTTCTCATTGGTGATTGCATCAATACGTTCCTTCATCTCATCACTCAAATAGTTTTTCCAATCTCCAGTCTCTCCTTTTCTGAAGTACTCTTTCTTCTCTACCTCCACGTTATTTCCAAACTTTTCAACACCCTTCTTGTTCACCTCCAGATTACTTAAATTCTCAAAGCTACATAACTTAACTATCTCACTTACCACCCCATTCCCCTCTTCCTCCGCCGTTAGCGGCTTCCCCATGAAAGCAGCCAACTTCCTCACCACCACCTCCGGCTCCCTCTTCACTTCCTCATATTTTAAGAACAAAATTTTGTCCGGAGACTCCAAGCTAGCTCTCCAGTATGACAAAATATGTTCCCATAAAGGTCCGTACTCTGACATCCCTCTGCAGAAAAGTTCAAACGCTTCATCTAGCAAAAGGGGTGGCAGATCTTTGGACCTTATTTTGCACATGAAATGCCACTTGGAGATCAACACATCTTTTGGGTCCCTACACACATACACGAACTTGCATGAAGTCATGCAAGCTGGTAATAGAGTACGAGCAAAGTGGGTAGCGAAGAGTCGAGGAGCAGACAAGTTGGTAAAGTTGATACTGGGATACGATTCATAGTCGAGTAACGGGAAGGTGCTTTGTGGGCCATGATGGTGTAGATGGTGGTCAGAGAAGGTGTAGTGATGGCGGTTAAGGGTAGAGAACATGAGAGATTTAAGCCAGGTGGTGCCGGACTTCATGAAGGAGGCTAAGAATATGTCGGTGGGTTGTGATTTGAAATAGGTATGTAAAAGCAAGTTGTTTTTAATGGGAATGGGGTCTAACCAGAATCCATTGTAGTTATAGAGATGTTGTACCCTCCATCCATTGCCTTTGGGTAGTGTTTCCATCAAGTGCTTATGCTTCTTGCAGATGTTATTGTACTCAACATCTTCTTCTAATGCAAGTGTACTTGGAAAAGATGCAAAGCTTGACATGGTGAAGGAAATTAGACACAACTGCAATGTGTGGAGTATCCTTTTTATCATGCAATGTATTGATACAATCGATGACACGTTGTTTGCTAGGTCCCTTTCATTGCATGCAATTAAATATGTAATGATTTTTTTGTGGTAAATAATACGGTTGAATAACTAAAAGGATTTGTAGAGTGGTTTAAAATTGAAAAATGTTGAAACTCCGTAATATAATTAATCAACAAATCAGTTTATAATATAACAAACTATTGTTATTAAAAAATTACTGTTTTTCCCATTTTTTTTTATGGTTAGGGACTATATTCGAGCCGAACCGAGCCGAGCGAGCGGACCTTTGCTCGTGCTTGGCTCGTTTACAACCGATTCGAGCCGATCGGCTCGTTTACAACCGATTCGAGCCGATCGGCTCGTTTACAACCGAGCAAAAATTCGAACGAGCAATTTTCGAGCAAATTCCGAACGAACGTCGAGCGAGCGTCGAGCAACGAGCGGTTTGAACGGCCCTACACACAAAACCATTTGCATCCAATATAGTTTTAATCCTTACCGCACATATTGTGTAATTTGTTGAGTTTATCATATGGCATTGGAAATTAATTGATTTTCAGTTTTGCATTGTTTAACTGGTGTTTTTTTTCCGAAGTTTGAAGATGATTTATCTCCCAATTAGTTTGTTGAGTTTATCATATGCCATTGGAAATTCATTCGTGGTGCATATTTGTTGTCTGGATTGTAGTATTAACGTGGATGAAGTAGGTAGCCACAAGAAGACGTTGTTAGTTGTTTCTAAGAGCTCTAATGTTTTTAATAATATTTGTCGTCATTTAAGTATGCAATATAGTATGTTTATTTCATTTAGTCGTTTAACTTTTAATTAAGTGTGCTATCGGAATAATAATAATAATAATAATAATAATAATAATAATAATAATAATAATAATAATAATAATAATAATAATAATAATAATAATAATAATAATAATAATATTAATATAATTGTTATAATAATAATAATAATAATAATAATAATAATAATAATAATAATAATAATAATAATAATAATAAATAATAATAATAATAATCTAATAATAATAATAATAATCAATAATAATAATAATAATAATATCCTCCTCCTCCTCCTCATCCTCCTACCTCCTCCTCCTATCCTCCTCATCCTCCTCCTCCTCCTCCTCCTCCTCCTCTAATCCTCCTCCTCCTCCTCCGCCTCCTCCTCCGCCTCCTCCTCATCCTCCTCCTCCTCCTCCTCCTCCTCCTCCTCCTCCTCCTCCTCCTCCTCCTCTCCTCCTCCTCCTCCTCCTCCTCCTCCTCCTCCTCCTCCTCCTCCTCCTCATCCTCCTCCTCTCCTCCTCCTCCTCCTCCTCCTCCTCCTCCTCCTCCTCCTCCTCCTCCTCCTCCTCCTCCTCCTCCTCTCCTCCTCCTCCTCCTCCTCCTCCTCCTCCTCCTCCTCCTCCTCCTCCTCCCCTCCTCCTCCTCCTCCCTCTCCTCCTCTCCTCCTCCTCCTCCTCCTCCTCCTCCTCCTCCTCCTCCTCCTCCCTCCTCTCCTCCTCCTCCTCCTCCTCCTCCTCCTCCTCCTCCTCCTCTCCTCCTCCTCCTCCTCCTCTCCTCCTCCTCCTCTCCTCCTCCTCCTCCTCCTCCTCCTCCTCCTCCTCCTCTCCTCCTCCTCCTCCTCCTCTCCCTCCTCTCCTCCTCCTCCTCTCCTCCTCCTCCTCGTCGTCGTCCGTCTCGTCCCCTCTCCCCCTCTCCCCCTCCTCCCCCTCCCCCCCTCCTCCCCCTCCTCCCCCTCCCCCCCCTCCTCTCCTCCTCCTCCTCCTCCTCCTCCTCCTCCTCCTCCTCCTCCTCCTCCTCCTCTCCTCCTCCTCCTCCTCCTCCCTCCTCCTCCTCCTCCTCCTCCTCCTCCTCCTCCTCTTCTTCTCCTCCTCCTCCTCCTCCTCCTCCTCCTCCTCCTCCTCCTCCTCCTCCTCCTCTCCTCCTCCTCCTCCTCGCCCTCCTCCTCCTCTCCCTCCTCCTCCTCCTCCTCCTCCTCCTCCTCCTCCTCCTCCTCCTCTCCTCCGCCTCTTCCTCCGCCTCCTCCTCCTCCTCCTCTCCTCCTCCTCCTCCTCCTCCTCCTCCTCCTCCTCCTCCTCCTCCTCCTCCTCCTCCTCGCTCTTCCTCCGCCTCCTCTCCTCCTCCTCCTCCTCCTCCTCCTCCTATCCTCCTCCTCCTCCTCCTAATCCTCCTCCTCCTCCTCCTCCTCCTCCTCCTACTCCTACTCATCCTCCTACTCATAATAATGTAAAGGCCCCGTTCCCGGGACGCCTACAGTTGGATTCTCATCGCACATAAAACATATAATTATAATTTTTTTCCTTTCGTAAATCGTTGCAGCGGAATAATTAAAAACACAATTTTCATCTCATCAAAATACTTTATTATCAAATTACAAAATTCATGTTACATTTCATCACAAAAGCCTTATAATAATGGATGACATCCCAAAGAACTGAGTAGTCGCCCAGTGCCATCCTCAGCAACATACCTGCCAACTGGAAACACATCAAAGTCAGCGTTGTTGAGTGAGTTCTAGTTTTATAATAAAACATACTTTTCTTTCGTTAAAACCGTTCTTTTACTTTCTTTCAAATCATACTATACTTTCGTACATGATCACACATCATGCGTACATACAGATAATATCATTATTATCTTCATCATTACGTTCGTTAACTTTCGTTCATTCAACGTACGTTTCTTTCACTTCTCTCGAGATCCGGTCAGACTTTACCCTCTTCGTGGCACTCAACCACGATTACTGAGGTCGAATGACAAGGATCCGTATCGCACATTATTATGATAATTCATTAACGTTCATTACATACATATCGCACGTTCGCACATTTCATACTTTTATTATCATTCATTTCTCATTTAGATCCTGTCAAGCTTTACCCTCTTCATGGCACTCAGTCATGATTACTGAGGTCGAATGACAAGGATCCCGTTTGTTCATTCCATACATATCGTACCTTCACTCAAATCGTACCTTCGCATCATCGTACCCGAAGTACATATCGCACGGATCGCACACATAAGGAAGCCAGAATCGCACGCTGTCTCATGGGTTAGCCAAGATCGCACGCTACATAAACCACATGAGTTAGCCAAAATCGCATGCTACCCTTATGCTGTCCATCGCACATATCGCACAAATCGCACCATCGGAGTGGTCACCAAGACCGACTCCCCCTGTGTGTGTGAGAACTCTCGGGGTTTAGCCAGAATCGCACGCCATCTCATGGGTTAGCCAAGATCGCACGCTACATAAACCACATGAGGCAGCCAAAATCGCACGCTACATAACACACAGTAAATACCACATCGCACGTATCGGAGCAGTTACCAAAACTAAACTCCCTACTGTGTCTATATCCCCTTATGAGTAAGCCAAGATCGCACGCCATAATACACACATAGTTGAGCTAACAACTCTCAATGAGTCGTGAACCTCCTTTCTTCTTTCGCAAGCCATCCTTACTCTCATTTATTTGTTCATGCTTGCATTCATTCATTACGTTTCTCTTTTCATTATCTTCCACTTTACATTACATAATACTTTCATTACATTCATTAACATACATCGCACAACCACGGGAAGATAATCACACATAACAATAAGGAACATTAACATGCACAGCCATCACGTCATACAGGGTAATATCATACATACATAACATGCATCATGCATAAACATGCAACATCATCATAATTATGCCATACATGTTCTCTAAGGCCTCAATCGTCACCTTACATGAACTTACGGGAACCTTTACGTCAAAACTTACATATGTACTGTCTCCCGAAAGTCAAAAGTTAAACCACACTTCTCCTCGGGTGCAACAGCCATATTGATGGGCGTCATGGACACTCTCCATTCGCATGGCCTCAATGCGCCGGGCCCTCCTTGGGTTGATCTGGCCCTTCATTCGGGTGACTGGCCCCTTCATTCGGGTGACTGGACCCTTCATTCGGTGACTGGACCTTCATTCGGGTGGACTGGCCCTTCATTCGGGTGACTGGACCTTCATTCGGGTGGATGGACCTTCATTCGGGTGACTGGACCTTCATTCGGGTGACTGGACCTTCATTCGGGTGACTGGACCTTCATTCAGGTGACTGGACCTTCATTCGGGTGACTGGACCTTCATTCGGGTGACTGGACCTTCATTGGGTGACTGGACCTTCATTCGGGGTGACATGGGACCTTCATTCGGGTGACTAGACCTTCATTCGGGTGACTGGACCTTCATTCGGGTGACTGGACCTTCATTCGGGTGACTGGACCTTCATTCGGGTGACTGGACCCTCATTCGGGTGACTGGACCTTCATTCGGGTGACTGGACCTTCATTCTCCCTCCAGTCGGCCAAATGGCCTTCATACTCCCTCCAGTCGGCCGAATGGCCTCCATTCTCCCTCCAGTCGGCCGAATGGCCTCCATTCTCCCTCCAGTCGGCCGAATGGCCTCCATTCTCCCTCCAGTCGGCCGAATGGCCTCCATTCTCCCTCCAGTCGGCCGAATGGCCTCCATTCTCCCTCCAGTCGTCCGAATGGCCTCCATTCTCCCTCTAGTCGGCCGAATGGCCTTCATTCTCCCTCCAGTCGGTCGCCTAGCCCTAGTTGATGCAGAATGCAGTTCATATTGACTGCAGCCGAGGGTTTTCGGCCTCCAAACTCATCTAAACCCATTTTGAGCCCAAATCGACCATCCTAAACCTTAGGGATGCATACCACAACACCATTCAAGCACACACAAGCTCACAATCAAGACTCAAACGCATCATACACACACATACTCATACACAAACGGGTCAAGCATACACACACACGAAAACCCGATTTTAGATGTGTTCCAGCCCCTAAATCATTTGAAAACAAGTAAAAGAGGGGTCCTAGAACTCACACAAACGTTCCCGTCGAGTAGAGCTTCGATTTGACCCGCTACACGACGATTTCCACGCTCGAATCCACCCGAACAAAGCTTTTCTCCTCTTTTTCTCCTTCTCTTCTCGTCTCCTCTCTTCTTGGCTAAAAAATGGCAAGAAAAGGGGTTGTCTTCCCCCTTTTATACTCCCATTCATCAAAGTTTCTCTCGTTGGCGAGTTTGGTCCCTCGACTTTAGACTTTATTTCTTTTTCTTCTTTCGTCGGTTTCAAAGAAATTTCCGGACGTTACAAATAATAATAATAAGAATAATAATAATAATAATAATAATAATAATAATAATAATAATAATAATAATAATAATAATAATAATAATAATAATAATAATAATAATAATAATAATAATAATAATAATAATAATAATAAGAATAATAATAAGAGTAATAATAATAATAATAATAATAATAATAATAATGATAATAATGATAATAATAATAATAATAATAATAATAATAATAATAATAATAATAATAAGAATAATAATAATAATAATAATAATAATAATAATAATAATAATAATAATAATAATAATAAAATAATAATAATAATAATAATAATAAGAATAATAATAAGAATAATAATAATAATAATAATAATAATAATAATAATATAACAATAATAATAATAATAATAATAATAATAATAATAATAATATAATAATAATAATAATAATAATAATAATAAAAATAACAAAAATAATAACAATAATAATAAGAATAATAATAACAATAATAATAATAATAATAACAATAATAATTGTGAATCCAAGGATCGTCAACAGGAATTATCAGTGTCGATTGATGTCAAGTCAACGTTTGCGGAATTAACGTTGATTTGGTTTAATTGTTTTAAACAACTTTAAATATCAATAAATGATCAAGAACACACGTAACAAAATACAATTAATGATTAATCAGTATTTCATTAGAACATGTTAATGATTACAAATGTATTGAATGAATGATATTAAAGAATGCTATGATGTGATGGCTGCTAGGGTTTGATTGAAAGACTTTGAAGTGATTGTCGTATTGCTATTGCTGTTCTCGATCAATCAATCGTCTAACTCAATCGTACTTGAATCGAAACCTAGGATCCATATATATAGACAATGATGTTTCAGTTATAGGAAACACCGGATCTCTTGGGATTTGATTTGTTTCAGTTAAGAAATCATCGGATTTCTTGGGATTCGCATAACTGCCTTGTTGACTTGTTGACTTGTAACACTTGTATAATACAAGTGTTTGGACTTCGCAAGAAGTGTCTTCAGTAGGAATTTGTTCTTCCGTAGATGATGTGTTCTTCTAAAGGAAACTTGTTCTTCCGAAGGAAACTTTTCTGATTGTTCATCCGCAGAAGATCTTCGGATGTAAAAATTACTTGTAAAAAATATATCTACGGAAGAACAAAATGTTCATCCGTAGATGTTTCTTACACTTGGTCAATTTCATAAATTGACCAATTATAATGTTTGTACCTGCAACCATACATAAACCAACACACATATAAATGGGTTAACCTATATATTTAATGCATGCACAATGATGAATTACAAAAATTCATTACAGATATTAATTCAAGTACTAAGCCTATACATAATGAACTAGATCTACTGATTCTAGTCCTAACAATACTCCTCCTTAGGCTTAGATACTTGCAATCAGTTCTTCAAAACTGAAAGATCCTTGACTCTGGCAATGATTTTATTGTAGAAGTAAGACACAGCAGTCTTCTGATCATCATACTTGTAGTTGATCTTCATCTTGCTGAACTTCTTCAGAGTCTCAAAACTGATTCCTAGAACATCTTCTTTAGTAGTGAGTGTGTCTAACACATTGTTGTTATTCACCACTTCTAGCTCATCTTGCTCTGAGATTCTGAGTTCTGTTACTTCATCAAAAGTTGTTCCCTTCAGCAGTCCAGCATTGAATCTTCTTCTTTTGTAGGCTTTGGCATGTAGTTTGTCAATTACTTGGATCACATGGACATGCAGGAACAGATCATTTTGTGCTTTTTCATCAGTCAGCTTGGGAAAGAATTTGTCATTGAGATATAAGGTGTAGCTGGGGTGGAGTAGTTTGATTTCCACAGGATCAAAGATCCTGATCCTGTCAGCTTTCTTGTTCTCAGCATTTCTCAGCAGGACCAACTCCTTTGTCTTCTCAACATAACCCCATTCAGTGATTGGGTATGTGAATTGAGTCCCTTTAATGCATTTGATTGCTGCTTTGTTTCTATTTTTGTAGCCAACCCTCTTAAAGAATTTATCATCTACATGTTCTGAGGCATTGGACTTGTATCTTTAGAGCCCTTTGATTCTCTTCTGATGCTCTATATCTTCTCTTTTAGCTTCTATCAGAACATCATCTTTAAATTTAGTCTTCAACTTTCCCACTAGAGTTGAAAAGTCTCTTCCTCTAGGGTGAATTGGATAATTGCTGATGATTAGACTTTGAAGATCTTTGATGTCATTCTCTAGCAGACT
Organism: Flaveria ramosissima; assembly: GCA_025215565.1. Classification (NCBI taxonomy): domain Eukaryota; kingdom Viridiplantae; phylum Streptophyta; class Magnoliopsida; order Asterales; family Asteraceae; genus Flaveria; species Flaveria ramosissima. The sequence continues at coordinate 43,594,742 of CM046043.1, forward strand.
CACCATTGAGAGTACATCATGGAAGTATTCAACTCTTCCAGATGTTCTTTTAATAATGGCACAATCCCAGTTTGGATCATATTTCCAGGCCATGCTCCTGTTTTCTTCCACAGAACTGGGAGTTGTGAGGTGGTCTATCAGTTGAATCAGAGTGGACTTCTGCTCGGTTATCTCCCTCACTGTAGTCCCTAGTGGCCATACTTTGCCAGGTATTACTTCTCTTGGCTCTCTGATCAATTTGTCTTTCCCTTTGTGCTGATCTTTAGATTCAACTGTTATAGGTTCAACAGGAAGTTTGCTTTGTTCCACATAAGATGGATGTGGAGCTTCAGTTCTGAATCTTAACCAGTATCCAGCTCAACTTTCATCACATGCTCCATCATCCTTCTAAGTTCTCCTACTGATCTTCCTTTAAGCTCATGTGTTTTGTAATTATGGCCATGTAACCAGCAAGTCATGTTGTATTTGCTCAGCTTAGCTGTGTCACAATATCCTAACTCCTTCTTTGTCTTCTGAATGGATTGAAAGGTGCTGAAGGCTTCATAATCATAATTTGGAATCATAAAGCATGCAAGCTCAAATTCTTTCAAGAGATTCTTCATCTCAGTCAGGTTCAGTCTCTCAACCATGTCATAAGAGAAACCATGGTTTATAAGTGTCATGCACATGGTTGATTCAGGCCTCTCTTCTAATATGTCTTTTGTAGTCAGAAGATCATCAGCCTTTGAGACTTCTTGTTCTGGTGCAGAGTCTTCATTGATCAGCTCTTTCCACTCTTCATCACTTTCATCATCCTGGTAAGAGATAGACTTCATAGTAGATAAATCTACTGAAGGTGTGTGTTCAGGAGATGTGAGCTTTTGTTTCTTGGAAGTGCTTTCATCAACAGTTATTTTCTTCTCTGCAGTACCAAGATACTTTCTCTTTCTTGAGTACAGAATCAGCTCTTTTGATGCCTCACTAGATTATTTTGTTTGAGCAGTTGAAGCATTAGCATTAGATTCTAATGTATAGATCTTCATTTTCAGCTGCTCAATCTCTTCTTCTTTTCTCTTTATCACATTTGACTGAGAAGTCATAGTGCTATGTGCTTGTTCAAACTTCATCATTATCCTTTCCTTTTCTTTCTTTTCAGTTGCTGCTGAATCTTTAAGCTCAGCTTCCTTATCAAGTAAAGCATCAATGACTTCCTTATCGCTTTGAGCATCTTCTCTCAGCCTTTTTATTCTTGCTTGATGTCTCATCAACTCTTCATCCTTTTCTTTTATCATTCCCTTCAGCTCCTGTATTCTTTGCTTTCTTTTGTTTGATTTTAGTACCAGCTTGTTGTACTCAGCAACCAGATAACTCTTGCTGACAGGAATATCATTATCACTTAAATCATCTTCATTGTAGGCAATAATATCAACATGGTCTGCTTCTACATCTTCTTCCTGATGATGAGAATCAACCTCATCATCTTTAACTTCTTCCGGATCAACACTTGCTGAGCTTGACCTGGGTTCAGTGGCTTGATCTACAAGTTCTTGATGAGGTTGTTGTTGTTTATGATCAGTCACTGGAGATACTTGTTCAGTTTCATTTGAGAGTACAGAGGATTCAGTTTTGGATAATGACAGTTTAACCGTACTTGCTTGTGAGACTAATTCTGTCTCCCCAGTGTAAATACTCTCAGTGGCTGAATTTTCAGGATTTGGAGGTTGTTGATAAATTTGCATTTAAAGCTGATTTGGTGATTGGGGTTGAATGGGAGAGATTGGTTCTGTATTTTGGCTAGCTGGAGATTGTGGTTGAGGTGTTTGTTGTTGATTTGGTGATCGATGGAGGATAGGTGAGATTGGTTCTGTGTTTTGGCTGGCTGGTGATTGTGGTTGGGGTGTTTGTTGTTGTTTTGGTGATTGAGGGTGGATAGGTGAGATTGGTTCTGTGTTTTGGCTGGCTGGAGATCGTGGCCTTCTTGTCTGCGCATTGTTTCAGTTTTGAGAGTGACGCTAGGGGGCGAATTGCGCCACTCCTTCTTTTGTCCTGTATCTGTAGCTGCTACCTTGAATGGGTCAAAGCCATTGCTGATGTATGGGTGATGTTGATGCATGTATGTCCCTAGATCATGAGTTGTAATGTAATAAATCTTGTCTGTCTGATTATGATGTAATCTGTATTGATTAATGAAATGACATGGATTGTTTGTTATTTGTAATGTTTAATATTTCATTAATGAGTCATGATTGAATTGATTGGGTTTATGAATGTTTGAATGATTGCACATTATGTTATATTAATTAAAACATTCAAACTTAACTTAATGAAGTTCTCATGCGAATGGCCCATGCGAATGGACCACACGCATGAATAACTTCATACGATTGACTCAATCGCACGACTGAACCAAGAGACTGGATCAGTCGTATGATTGACACATAAGATTGACTCAATCGCACGACTGAACACTCAGTCGTGCGGATGAATCAACCGCATGGTTCAATCGCACGACTGAACCATACTTATGGCCCAGTCGCACGATTGAACAATACTAACCTATAAATAGACCCAATTCGTGGGAAAACGAAAGGATTCATCCCATTACGATTCCAGACGTACCCTAGCCGTCCAGAAGCCTCCCAAATCGTTCTCCAAGTTCACAGAACACATCAGATCGGTTCCTAATCGATTTCTGACGTTGATTTCAATTCTTGATTGATTCATCGTGTGTTCTCACTGATTGGATCGCCAATCAAATAGGATTCCGCACTATTTGAGTTGGTTTAACACGCAATCACTAGGTATTTCGATCAAATACCAGGTCCTAACAAGTGGTATCAGAGCATTGGCTCTTGATTACGTGTTGATTCAATCAAGATTGCATAAAAGTTTGTGTTTTTGCACGAAAAACGCAATCTTTGGCATCAAAAGTGATCTTGGACGTTCCCTGCTCATTGAAGTTCAGTTTCTACGGACCTAGGCGATTAGGACTTGTGAAATTTCGAATTTTTACGGCTGAAACTCGTCAAACCTAGAAATTTTCGCAAAACAGCAGCTTCAGTCGCACGAGTGACCCATTCGCACGACTGGACTCCATTCGCACTGCTCATTCGCACGATTGGACCTAGTCGCACCTTCATTCGGCCGACTGAACCGTTCGTTCGCATAGCTCATACGCACCAGATTCATTCGCACGACTGAACCATTCGCCCTGTTCAGTCGCACGGTTGAACCAATCGCAGAGTTCATACGCACGATTAGACCATTCGCATCCTTCAGTCGCATCAGTTAAAGTTTATTTGATTAGACACTAAGTTTATTAGCCATGGAAGATCAGATGTTAGCCTTTACTGCTGGGAAAGACTCGAGGATTCAGAACCTGCTGCTGCTTGAGAGTGAGGTGGGTAATCACAATAAACCACCAAAGCTCTTGACTTTAGATGAGTTTCCCCACTGGAAACAACGTTTTGAGATCTACCTCAATGGAGTAGATCCTAATCTGTGGGAAGCTATAGAGGTTGGTTATAGTACACCGGTGGGAGCAGATGGAGTTAAATTAACGTTAAGTGGGATGACAGACGCACAGAAAGTAAAGTACAATGCAGAGAAAAGGGTTTATGCATTGATCACTCAGTCTATCCCCAAAGACATATTCCACCAGTACTCAGAGAACAAGCAGTCCAAGAAACTGTGGGATGAGCTAGAGAAGAGATATGATGGGAATGCATCATTGAAGGCAATCAAGGCAAAGGAGTTAAAGAAGGAATTCGATAACTTCTCATCGATTGGTAATGAGAGTTTAGATGAAGTCATAGACAGATTCTACCACTTGATGAGCGAGTTGCATACACATGGAGTGGAAACGACTATGGAAGAGAAAGTAAGCAACTTCGCAGACGGATTGCCTGATAAGTGGGCATCATTTGTGTCTAATCTTAGACAGAATGGAATGCTTGTAAAGCTGGATATAAATGACTTCATTCTCAAGTTGCGTGAAGAAGCACTAAGGATGAAGTATAGAGCACAGAAGTCTTCGTACACACAAAATCCAGCTTTATACAACGCCACGCCTCAAGCTAAGACATCTGGAGCACCTCTCCAGACAGCATTTGTGTCTAGCTCGTCAGGTCCTTCACATGCTTCTCCTTCTGGATCAGACACGTCAGGGTCGTCATGTACCCATTATATTGGATCAGAAGCAAGTGCTACCAAATTGAAGACCGAGAACCTCGGTAATGTGACCGTAGAAGTAGCTCGAGAGCATATGGATCTTTTAGCAGCAGTGGTTCATTCATATGATGGACTTGTTGCTGGGAAGATTGGAAACTGCCATCTGGCAGATGAGGACTACGAGCAGGTAGATGAAATGGAGCTTGAAAGGATGGATATAATGTGGGCCTTAGCTAGCGCTGTCCGAAGGGCGAAGAAGTTTGTTAAAAAGACAGGACAGAACTTGATAGCTACTAAGGATACCACATTTGGCTTTGACAAGAGCAAAGTGACCTGCTTCAACTGTGGAGAGAAGGGCACTTCAAGAGAGAATGTGTCAAGCCAAAGAAGACGGGTAATGGGAACCCGTTCTCATCCTTTACTCGCCAAGACAAGCAAGCTTCCAGTTCTACTTCATCAAACAAGGACCCAAAAGCCTTGACTGCTCATGATGATGAAGGACAGGATTGGAGTTTTCGGTTTGTCTCACCAGAATCTAACATTGCCAGTGTTGAAGATATTGATGATGATTCTGCGAGTGAAGGTGATCTAGCAGTTGAGATAGCGATGTCACACAGTGAAGAAACAACTGCAGCTGAGGTCAGTTACAAGCCAAAGGAGGAGACTTCCACGTCAGAAACAGAAAAGTCAGAATCACCAGAACCAGAGACGTCTGATGCTGCGTTGATGGCTAACTCTTCTGAAACAACACAGGTAAGTACAACTGACCAAATGTTTAATAATCATGCTTGTTCTAACTGTGATATGTTTAGGAATAGCATTGATGAAAAATTTGCTAGGTTATTAGATCACAATGATAACTTAGTAAAAGATTTACAACTATGCACTGAGGCCAATAGAGTTCTAAAACAAAATGAGCATAGTTATAAAGAAAAGATAGACCTATTGACTAAACAGCTTAGGGAAACCGAAGTAGTTGCCTTTAACCAAGCAAATGACATTAGGTACTATCTAAACTCCCTAGAGGACACTAAGAAGCAAAAGGCAGTTCTAGAAGTAGAAGTTAACTCCTTAAAACAGAAACTGCATAGTTGGACTAGTTCTTCACACATAGTTCAACACTTAGTGAGAGAAAGGAATAACGGGGAGGGATTAGGCTACAAAGTGGTTCCACCACCACCTGAGACCTTGATGAACACCAAGTCTAAACCAGTAAACAACAACCCCATCAAGGATCATGTGGTGACCACTCCTCTTGTTACTGATCCAGACACATCATGTTCATCTACTGAATCTGGACAGAAACAAAAGGAGGCCACTTCAAAGGCAAAGGGTAAATTGCCTTGTGTTAATCTGGAAAATGAATTTGAAAAAGTTAACTTAAAGTCAGGGTCAAACAGAGTCAAATCAGAACCTAAAAGGACTTCAAACGTTAATTTTTCACATGCTACAAGTCAAAAACCAGTTAACCAAAAAGTGGAACACGTTAAACAGGTTAAAACAGTTAAATTTGTTAAACCAGAGAAAACATCAAACATGCAAGAGTCAAAACCTAAAGTGATTGATGTTACTAGAGTGTCACGCATTTCTCCACAAAGAAAGTCTACTCATAAAGTTGATAGCAGATCATGCTACAACTGTGGAGAATGTGGACACATTGCTTCCTATTGTCCTTTCTATCAGACACCTAGGAAGAAGATTGATCTTCAGGACTCTAGACCTAGGTCTTCTAAGAGGAGTTCTCTAACTCCACCTAGAAGATCTAGTGAACCTAAAGTCCAACCTGTAAGCCAGACGACTGTTTATCATAAACAGGCATTGCACAAATCTGGCTTATGGAAAGAGAAGTCATCCTGTGTGTCTGATACTGATGACAAGAAGGAATCTGAGCTACCCTCACCCTCTAAGGGTCAATGGGTAGAGTTTATGATGTGTGATGCCTCTGGGAAACCCAAGACAGTAAAGGCTTGGGTTCCTAACCTAAACTAATACATTTACTTGATATGTGCAGGGTGTTCGATATAGCGCTGAGACTAACACGTGGATTATAGACAGCGGAGCATCCAGGCACATGACAGGAAATAGAGCCCTTTTATCAAACGTCAAACAAATAAAAGGAGGGCATGTTTCCTTTGCAGGAAACAAGGGAGGATACATCACAGCACAGGGAGAAGTGGGAAATCAGAAAGTTAAGTTTGATAAGGTGAACTACGTTCAACAACTTCAGAATAACTTACTTTCTGTTTCCCAAATCTGCGATAAAGGATTTAAAGTCATCTTCGACAACAAGAAGTGTTACGTGCTGAAGAAAGACTACATGATCCCAGAGGACCAAGTTCTGATGACTGCTTCAAGATATAAAGACCTTTATGTCTTGGATCTGTCAACAGCTGCTACAACGGATCATGAGGTTCAGTGCTTTCTATCTAAAGCTACTGAGAAGGACTCAATCTCCTGGCATAGGAGAATGGGACACATTAGTCAAAGGAAGATGAATCATTTGATTCAGAAGGATTTAGTGAGAGGAGTAAATGTCAAGAACTTCCAACTTCCTGACTTTTGTGTAGCTTGCAAGAAAGGCAAACAGACAAAGAAGTCTCATAAGGAAAAGAAAGTTCATTCAATAGAACTTCCTCTTGAACTTCTTCACATGGATCTGTTTGGTCCAGTCAGTACAAGGAGCATTGCAGGCGATTTGTACTGTTTTGTGGTCACTGATGACTACTCAAGGTTCACTTGGGTAATGTTTCTGAAATCCAAATCAGAAACATTTGAGTCATTCAAGGAATTAGTCACCACTCTGGAATCTCTCTACAAGCTAAAAGTTAGACAAGTACGCTCAGACAACGGGACAGAATTCAAGAATCAATGGATGGAGGCATACTGCAAGGAAAAGGGAATTGTTCATCAATTCACTTCAGCCTACACGCCTCAGATGAATGGTGTTGCTGAGAGGAAAAATAGAAGCTTGATAGAGACTGCACGGACTATGCTGGCTGACTCGAAACTGCCTATCCAATTCTGGAATGAGGCAGTAGCAAATGCATGTTATACACTGAATCGAGTCCTAATAGTCAAGCGCCACGGAAAGACATGTTATGAGCTACTACAAAGACGCAAACCGAATTTGGAGTATCTTGAACCTTTTGGCGCGCCGTGTACACTTCTGAAGAAGACACAAGAAGGAAAATTCAGCGAGAAGGCAGATGAAGGAATCTTTCTAGGATACAACATACCGAATAAGCGAGTTTACAATAACTCAACGGGTCTTGTAGAAGTGTGGTGTAATGTCGACGTTCAGAGATATACCACACCACCTACAGGCAAAGGACCTGCATACTTCTTCGATTATGATGGATTCTTCAAGTCCTTCAACATACCTCTCTCTCCCTCGGATGATGAGTTAGCTACTAGGATGATGTATGATATTCTGAATACACCATCTAGCACACAGAGAATCATCTACTCAGTCAGGGGGAGTAGTCGATGAAGTGACTCCTCCTCTGAAGATGAAACTGAAGCAGATGACCAGAACAGTCAGGAGGAACAGGTTCCAGTTCCTGAAAGTCCACAAGCATCTACGAGTGATGCTCCTTCGACTTCAGAACCTCAAACTCCAACTACCTCAGATGCAGAACAAAATGTTCATAATCTCGGTTCTGAGGTGGCTGTTCCTACTACTCCAGGATCACGACTAAACGTCTATCATCCCCTTGACAATGTTATTGGGGATGTCAGATCAGGAGTACAAACCCGAAATCAGCTATACTCAGCTGATTACGCCTCGGTTATGGAGAAAGGATACATTCATGATGGTGCTTATCGATGTTTTGTCTCGCAGGTTGAGCCAAAATATGTCAGTGAGGCACTAAATGATGAGGCGTGGGTGAGTGCCATGCAAGAAGAACTTCTGCAGTTTAAGAAGTTAGGTGTATGGACTCTGGTTGATAGACCTAAAGGTGCTAAAGTCATTGGCACTAAATGGGTACTAAAATGCAAGAAGGATGACCAAGGGTCATTATCAGGAACAAAGCTCGACTGGTGGTTCAAGGTTTTCGCCAAGTCGAGGGAATTGACTATAATGAGGTGTTTGCACCCGTGGCAAGGATGGAAGCTATTCGTATCTTCCTTGCCTATGCATCGTACATGAAGATCAAAGTCTACCAATTAGATGTAAAGAGTGCATTCCTTCATGGGGAAATCAGGGAAACAGTCTATGTAAGTCAACCCGAGGGATTTGAAGATCCTTATCATCGGGATAGAGTTTACAAGCTCGACAAAGCTTTATATGGGCTTCATCAAGCTCCTCGAGCTTGGTATGAGAAACTCTCAACTCATCTGTGAAACACGGCTTTCGCAGGGGAGTAATTGACTGTACACTGTTTATTAAAGAAAAGGATGGCGACCTACTGCTTGTACAGATATATGTTGATGACATAATCTTCGGGTCAAAGAACGAAGAGTTATGTAAAGAGTTTGAAGCAGTAATGAAGAAAGAGTTTGAGATGAGTGCTATGGGGGAGATGAAGTTCTTTCTCGGGTTACAGGTGGATCAAACACCCAATGGAATCTTTCTACATCAGACCAAGTATGTAGGAGACATTCTCAGTCGCTTTGACATGGAGAATGCTTCTGCTGCTGGGACTCCACTTGCTACAATCATGATATAGCACCTGATGAGAATGGAGATCTAGTAGATGCCACTATGTACCGAGGAATGATTGGATCCCTCATGTATCTCACTGCCTCAAGACCTGATATTATGTATGCTACATGTCTATGTTCTAGATATCAGGCTAAACCAAAGGTCAACCATCTGATCGGGGTCAAGAGGATTTTTCGTTATCTGAAGGGTACACCCACACTTGGATTGTGGTATCCTCATGATGATGACTTTGAGCTTACCGCGTATAGTGACTCGGATTACGGGGGCTGCAAGATGAACTACAAGTCTACATCAGCGGGGTGTCAATTCTTTGGGAGAAGATTAGTTACCTGGCAGTGTAAGAAGCAGACATCGGTTGCATTGTCAACCTGTGAAGCCGAATATGTTGCTGCTGCAAGTTGCTGTTCACAAATCATCTGGATTCAACAGCAAATGCGGGATTACGGTTTAAAATTCTCATCTACTCCTATTTTTGTTGATAACTCTGCTGCAATTGCAGTAACTAAAAATCCGGTCCAACATCCTAAGACCAAACATCGGTATTAAATACCATTTCATAAGAGATTGCTTTGAAAAGAACTTAATTGATGTGGTTAAAATTAATACTGATTTTCAACGCGCTGACCTCTATACTAAAGCCTTTGATAAACCACGTTTTCAATATTTATTAGAGGTCAACGGCGTTAAAAAGAAAAGTGAGGTAATTCCTGATGATGACAATGTGTAGTCCGATGTAGTTTAGTTAAAGTTTATTTTATTTAATTTTATTTGTCTATTTATTTTATTTTATTTATACTCATGTTATTTTGCTGTTTATTAAAATCCTAAAATAATTAAACCAGAAATGATTTCAGTATTTTAGGGGGAGAATATGTCAGCAAGTTAACATTAAAAAAAAAAAAAAAAAAAGAGGGAGAAGGAGTAACTAGCTGAAATAAGGTAGATTGTGTCTGTGATACCGATTCAATACCTTTGGAAAATGATAGTACACAGGAACAAATCAAGAGGGACTTTAAAATTTAAGTTTTAGAAAGATGCAAAAGTTCAAAGTATAAATCTGTGTAATCTAAGCAATACAAAAAGGGAAGATGATAGAAAACTGGCAACTCATAAGGTGACACAAAGAAAGTAGACTTAGAGGCTGCTAGACCATATATGATATGTTGGTAGATTCAACACAATAGACAAATAGACCTGATTGGTGATCTCAAGATAAAACTAAGTTGTTCAACTGACTGTGGGCTTCCATCTTATCACTGGTTAACACAATCAACAATATTCCAATAAGGGGTAATGAGCAATTAAACGCCACAAATGTGTGCGGATGACCATAATTAGAGCAAAGAAAAAAAAATTGAAAGACAAATGCAATAAAGCTAATGACTTATGTTGTTGGTGCATTTTGTGCAAAATAAAATAAGCTGCTCTAACAAGGAGATAGGTTGTGTGCCTCTCTGCTGTGCGATGGCACTGACCTGAGGATAAGCATAACCTAGATATTCTAGAATTCATTGTTGTTTGCCGCCTCTCTGCTGTGCGATGGCACTGACCTGAGGACAGGCTTCTCTTTGAAAGCTCTAAGAATAGTCTCTTCTTGTAATAATACCCGTAGACCGCTCAAAAGCTCCTGAGGAATGTTGATTACCATATAAGTGTGGGATCCACAAATGTTAGTTGAAATAATTAAACCTAAATAAGTCACCAGTCTGTGTCAAAAGTCTGTGTATGGATTTAAGTGGACAAACATACTGACAATCATTGTGGCTACATTCTCAAAGGTTCAAATCAATGTGAAAATCTAAGAGTTTCAGTATGATTTCCTTATGTTGCTAACGACTCTGGATGAACACCGAGAACTTGAGCATCAAAAGGTTTAATAACTAGTCCCAAATGATTTGAATTGCCTGTATGATTCCAAAATTGAATTGGTCCAGATATGATCAATCTAAGTTGAAGCTATCTACTCCCGAACCAAATCCCGTAGATATCAATCTCTGGATTTATCTCTCACAAAAAGCCAAAAATATGTCTTTTTATGTAATTAGTTTAAAGTCTTAAATTAGTTAGTCGTTTTAATTTTAATTTTAGTCAAGTGTCGGGCTACATCAGGAAAATCAGAAGGAATCAACTCACTAAAAGGTCATGTCTGAGATGACCATATGTGCTTTGAAATTTAAAAAACAGTCACGTCTGAGGTGACAAAGTGTTTTTAAAAGGGTCACGTCTGAGGTGACCAAAGTGGTTAAAAGGATCACGTCTGAGGTGATCAAAGTGTTTTCAAGATAAAAGGATCATGTCTGAGATGATCAAAGGCTCATAACGTTAATTTAATTAATATAAAAGAGTTTAAAAGTAAATTGGTAAAAATGGCAGAAAATTAACTAAGTATGACCCATTCGCACGAATGGACCATACGTATGGGCTAACCATACGAATGAAGTCCATTCGCACGAATGAACTATGAGTATGGACCATCCAACCGAATGGACCATACGATTAGTCCAGTCGGAGGCTTAAGTGCGAACGAGTGAGTCAGTCGCACGACTGAACTTCAGTCGGACGACTGGAGAAGGGCGACTGACACAATCGCACGACTGAGTCCCACTCGCACGACTGAAAGGTGCGTATGAACTCAGTCGCACGATTGGATCTAGGGTTAGTATAAATAGAAGAGGAGTCGGTCGCAGAGACTTATCACCCTCAAAGAAACCCTAATTCGCACGACTAAAGTCACTCTGCCAAAATTTCATTTGATCTCCTTAAAACCTTCGTTTCTTGCATACTGATCATTTACTTCGATTCTACAGGTAATTTGCGACAAAGAAACATCAACACATCGTTCAATTTGACTCTGAATCGGGATAATCAGACCCGTTCGAAAACTATGACCTGTGTGACAAAATGACCTAACTAAATGACTCAAATTAATGAAATTAAAGATGTTAGGTGTTACACGAATGGGTTGCGAGTCTAATAAACCAAAACATGAAGTCTAAAACTCAAAGTTGGTGAAAAAGCAAATTTGAATGGAACAGACAGGAGGTCATACGACTGGACAAGCGGATGAACTTCAGTCGCACGACTGAAGGGAGCGATTCACTTAACCGCACGACTGAACCATGCGAATGAGACTCAGTCGCACGACTGGTGTAACCGCATAAGAGTACATGCGCATGAGTCCAGTCGCACACTCAGTCGTGCGCATGAGGTCATTCGCACGTCTGAAGTTCAATCGCACGGTTCAGTCGCACGACTGTCTTCAGTCGTACATATTCAATCGCATGACAGAGATTTTATTCAAAGTCTAAGTGTTTCATTATACTCTTAGCCAAAGGAACTAATGTTTATATTGTTATGTGTTACAGATGGCGAGTCGATGGACCATGAGCACCAAGCACAACATATGTGCTCATCTGGATTTGACATCCAGGAACGCAGCTGACTTCTCGGGGATTATTACGTTTTTGTTGAGATCCAGGATCGCTCATGCTATGCTACACCATGCACTCCGTATAGATCAGTGCAGCAGGCCTTCTGGGAAGGCGCATCTGTTGATAGATCCTCTGAGCCTCATTGCATCAGGAGTTCGATTTTTGGTGAGGCTATCACTGTATCAGAGGAGGATCTGAGGATTGTTCTACAGCTTGGGGACGATGCTGATTGCCCCACTCGTCTACACCCCCTCACTGTCAGAGGATGTTTCATGAGAGCCAAGTACTCTGGGGACATCAATGCTGGGGTACTCAACAAGAGTAACCTCTGTCCCCAGTTTAAGTACCTTGCGCACGTGCTGCTAAAGTGTATAGCTTCCAGGAAGGGAGGTTTTGATGAGCTTTCCGACCAGATCCAGAACGCGTATGTTGCGTTGGTGCTGAACCACCCGTTCAGCTTCTCCAAGATGATATTCACCTACCTGGTGGAGAACATCGAGGGGAAAGGGAAGGAGGGCTTCTGTATGTACCCCAGATTTATGCAGATGATCATTGACCAGAAGCTCCCTTCCCTGCCAAAGGAGAAGGATGATGCTGTTGCTCTTGAGGTCATGGATGACACGACGCTTGGCCGGATGAAGGTATACAGGGGAAAGCAGGTGAAGCCCCCTGTCAGGAGGCTGTTTGGGCATCTGGCCCGTGCTGATTATGTGGCGCCAGCCAAGAGAAAGTGGCGCCACGATGACAGTGATTCGGATGTTGAGCATATTGCTATACCAGATACTGACTCTGATGATGATGATAGCGGCGACGCCGGGGATGATATGCCTGCTCCATCTAGAGGCACTGATTCAGACGTTATTCCCCCGGGGTCAGCCACTGCCGGAGAGGTCGCTGAGATGGCCGGTTTCCATCAGGAGTTTGTGGCTGGTGATCTAGAGGAGGAGGAGTCAGATGAGGAGCCCCTCACCAGGACTGTGGGAAGTAAAGTTGTTCCCACAGACCACGGGCTTAGGGTGGTTGGTGAACACCCTCGGGACTCCTCAGAGAGAGAGACTGACCCGAACTATGTTCCGGGTTCAGTGAGCAGAGCTGCAGGGGGAGCATCCACTTCCACCGGGACTAGGAGGAAGCGGATGGCTCAACCCCATGGATTGAAGAAGAAGAAGCGTCGCCTGACCTTCGTCACTACTACTTCCACCACCACAGCCACCACTACCACCACTACTGACATACCACCCATCACCACAGCCACCACATCCACTACTCCCACTACCACATCCACCACCTTACCTACCACCACTGTATCCTTCCCATCCACCACCAGATCATTCACACCTACTTCACCAGCATCAGCCCACCGACCCATATTCACCACTGCCACTGCCACCACCACCACACATCATGCTGGACCCTCAGCCCAGCCTTCACATGCTTATGGATTTACTCTACCTCACATCGGGGTAGAGGAGCAGCTCTCAGCGCTTAACCGTATGGTGATGCGTCTGCTTGCTGCAGATGAGGAGAAGGCGGCGCAGATCCGCCAGCTGACCGACCTGACTGCTGCCCAGTCTCAGCAAATGGCAGAGCAGGCTCGGGTGATCGACCAGCAGAGAGTCGAGGTGTCCCAACTCCAGGACCTGCAGGCTCAGTCCGTCAAACGTATAGAGGATTTGGAGACGACCAACAAGACGATTATGCTGAGGCTAAAGGGGTCGAAGGATGAGCCCCTGAAGCTAAAGGAAGGTGACGGGGATGATGGAGATGGTGATGATGAAGATGATGATGATGATGAGGAAGATGATGATGATGAGGAGACTGAGGAAGACAGGACAGAAGGTCATGATGATGATGACGAAGCAGAAGGAGGGGATGCGGCTGCATCGGCCTCTGCTTCAGGTCAAGAGCGAAGATCTAAGCATCGACAGGACCAGTCATCCACCACTTCTGCTCCTCCGAGCGACACGCCCCAGATTCAAGACAAAAGTACTGATTAGATGTCTTATGTATTTATTTATTTTGTACTTGAATCATGTAATGAAAAACAAGTGTGTTAAATGTTTATATATTAAGTTAATATAAGTCTGTTTGATTAATTACTAATGTTTATGTGTTGAATGTTTATATCAAATAGATCCAAACTTTCAAAGGGATGAGTTTGACTTTGCTCCCCTTCAAATGGTCAAGACTCAATTAACCATGATTCTTGACCTACAAGGGATAGTGAGACGGTCTGTGAGTTATACCCCTGAAGAAGGGGAAATAATTCATGACCTATCTGATGAGCAACTAGCAGAGATGTTCAGACTCAATCCCGATGAAATCGTCAAGGACGCTCCAACAGTTGATTCAACCAGTGATGAGGAACTTAATGACATTGATGAAGTTGAGGTTGAAGACATTACTGCAGAAGAGTACCCTCAGTATGCTGACGCCGAGGGAAATGTGGTCCCCAATCTGGGTGAATCCCTAGTCAGTGATACGTTTGAGGTACTAGACAAGATGGAGCAGGAAACTGAAAAGACTGAAGGAACAGCCCAAGCCTCCAACGATGATGTAGACATTCGCAAGGCTGAGTGGGCTGCCTGTTTTGAAGAAGTAAGAGCCCAGCGTGCTGCACAAAAGAGAGATGCCTACACCAAGCTCTACAGAGTCAAGAAACACCATAAGGTGTCAGGCAGGATTATCTCATGGGCTTATTTTGATGACCTTAACGCTTATGCAGTTAAGAGGGAGCAGGGCATAGAGTACTTCAGGTTTCCACATGATCTGAAGACTCTACCTGGTTTTGAGCTCAACCAGCTGGCTAAACTAAAGCTGCTGTATGCCGACCCAAGAAAGATGTCAGGCTGGTTTGAGGCTGCCCTGAAAAAGGAGTACCACACCCGATGGGTTAACTTCAGACCACAACAGCCTACGAGGTATATAAGAAGGTCTGAGGTTGATGCCATTACTGGCAAACCCAAGATTGTGCTGAAGTGGAGTCCCCCGCGCACTATGTCGAGAATCCCTCTCAGGGAAATGCCACAGGACTTCACTCCACACTTCAAATGGTGGTACTATGATTGGAGAACCGCTGAAGCTGTCATAGTGTTGAATAAAGAGGGCCAAATGGATACTATCAGGGTATTCGACCCAATGTGGCTAACCAACTTGTCTGCTAATGATGTCTACACATTATACAAGTGGCCACTATTCTATGACACACAAGACATTGTACAAGCTCTCCAGTTCCAAAATGTTATACGACTTTGCTTTGCGTTCGAGATACACGCAGGAGTCACTAAAGAGGAGAAGTACAAAAAGTATAAGGAGGTAATGCAGAAGACAAGAGATTAGATAGATCTAGGTCCAAGGGGGAGTTTGTTGATGCATGTATGTCCCTAGATCATGAGTTGTAATGTAATAAATCTTGTCTGTCTGATTATGATGTAATCTGTATTGATTAATGAAATGACATGGATTGTTTGTTATTTGTAATGTTTAATATTTCATTAATGAGTCGTGATTGAATTGATTGGGTTTATGAATGTTTGAATGATTGCACATTATGTTATATTAATTAAAACATTCAAACTTAACTTAATGAAGTTCTCATGCGAATGGCCCATGCGAATGGACCACACGCATGAATAACTTCATACGATTGACTCAATCGCACGACTGAACCAAGAGACTGGATCAGTCGTATGATTGACACATAAGATTGACTCAATCGCACGACTGAACACTCAGTCGTGCGGATGAATCAACCGCATGGTTCAATCGCACGACTGAACCATACTTATGGCCCAGTCGCACGATTGAACAATACTAACCTATAAATAGACCCAATTCGTGGGAAAACGAAAGGATTCATCCCATTACGATTCCAGACGTACCCTAGCCGTCCAGAAGCCTCCTAAATCGTTCTCCAAGTTCACTAAACACATCAGATCGGTTCCTAATCGATTTCTGACGTTGATTTCAATTCTTGATTGATTCATCGTGTGTTCTCACTGATTGGATCGCCAATCAAATAGGATTCCGCACTATTTGAGTTGGTTTAACACGCAATCACTAGGTATTTCGATCAAATACCAGGTCCTAACAGGTGATGTATCTGGTGAGTGAGTGTCTTGAGCAGAGTTGGTTGCAGAGTTCTCTTGTTCACTTTCCCACACAAGCTCTTGAGGAATGTCTGCAATAGCATCAATCACATGTGCAAACATGTCCATGTCACCTCCTTCATATTTCCCAGAAATTTTGTTCAGCACAGATCTTCCAAGGTGTGCTTGAATAAACACACCACCCTCCACAGAAGTTCCAGGAAAATCCGCATTAATGATAAGTTGAATGAACCTTGGAAACATATACATCTTATCAGCCTTCTGTACTTTAATGTGATCACACAGACAGTTGAAGATGTACTTTGAGTAATTGTATGTTCTTCCCTCAAAATACCAATGATACCAGATGATATATGTCTTGAAAATCTATCAAGCCCAGATTTTCTGTTTGAAATGCACTTCAGATAAGTGTGACACAGAAATCTGTATGGCTTACAGAGTCTTCCCTTCTTGATTTCTCCCTTTTCAAAGTCACCATCATACCCCATTATGTGAAAAACCTTTTCTATGTATTCATTTTCAAACACATTAGGGTGTCCGACTTCAACATCTCCTAGTTCAAGAACCCTTCTTATCGTTTGTTCATCAATTCTCAGCCTTCGATTCTTAACTTCAGCAATGATACCTTCACCATCTTCTTCTACGTATGCAGAGTTCCAGAAATCAGTGATATGTGATCGATAAATCACCGGCTCTGCTGATAGGGCATAGAACAGCCTCGATCTTCTTAGATATCTGATTATTTCTTGACACCCTTTTGACACAGGATAGTCAGGGTTTAAGAAGGCACACACATTGTGTTCTCTCGCGAATCGATTATCCATCTGTTCATAAGAAAAGACTTCATTAAAATCACATTATTGATATGAGAATATGAACAGTTGTGAGATAAAACAAGAATCGAATGGTTCATTCTTGAATATTACGACATGTTTTACCTTAATAACAGCAGATTATGAACACAGATATATGTTTGCTTAAGGTTTTGATTTGGTAAATTTTGAATGCTGAGGAAGTGGGAAAAATTTTGTTGAGTGAGGTTTTCTAGGTCTGAAAAGTGAGCTGAAAAAGCGAACAATGAATTTAACAAGTCAAACCACATTATTTATACTCTCAGACACATTAATTTTATCTCATTTATTAAGTGGGACCCTCAATGTATTCTTTCGTAGAATTAATTTCTCATTAATTAAGTGGGATCCTCAATGTATTCTTCTGCAGAACATCTACGGATCAATAACATCTGCTGATGATGTGAAATTGTAACATTAAATTACTTGTTGATCTTTATTCATCCGTAGTTTACCAATCTACGGATAAACATTTAAGATTAATTTCCACATTGTAGCTTCTGCTGATGCTTAAAGTAGCACAATGAAGAGAAATATTGTTGAATGTATGGCCCAACTCCATTCGTTAGAGCCATTTATTGTTTTAGGACCTTGTTGGCTTTGTATATATGGCAATTTAGTACAAGAAAGTTTAAATGATTTTTACTAAAATTTTCATGTATCTAGAAACTAAGATGATGCTCAGATTCCAATTCGTTCAAATTGATAATGGTATAGTATAGACATTGCTGCTGCTGATTGAGATACTTTTTCATGAATTCTACTCCCCCTAAATTTGTGATTAATGGTGAACTTAAGCATTTATCATAAATTTCTTTAAGAGAATAAAATGATTTTTAACTGTATGAAAATGAGCAGATATATATACACATATGATGGGATCATACTATAATACTAAGCCTCTTCCTGGTGACTTATTTTGTTGATTTGATACCTGAACAAGTTCTGATTGCAAGTATATTGTCCACATAAATCCATACAAGAGCTCATGTATCAACTAGGCATGCTGTTTATCATGTTTTCATATTGATTTCAAAATACCTGTTATGGGCTTCACATTCAATTCACAAAGGTTTTGTCCTCCCTTTGCAAGTCAAATCATCACTTTTCACACTTAAGACTATGTACTTTAAGTTATAAGATCTATCTTGAGATTCATTTGACATCTCATTGATGCATTGATGTAAAAGCTCAAGATAATATACAGTTGATCACATAGGATTCTTTTGAGAGCTTTAGATATGATCATCATCAGATCACCAGGTCTTTACTCACGTAAAACAGAGGTGCCTTTAACCCAGGTCTTTGTTCACACAAAACAGAGGGATGATGAGGATCATGATCTTTTCACCTTTTTTCAACTGATATTCAGTATGGTGATCATACACCCAGGTCTTTGTTCACACAAAACAGAGGGAGTATGATTTGCAAAGATAGATATTATAAAGTGTTTTACATAGTGTGTTTAGATGAGTGATTTGATCACATTAGGATAAGACTCACTTTGTATTCTCAAAATGAAGTTTCCCACAAACAATCATTTTAGTATTATGTTTGGCATGCACTCAGTTTAGTGTTCACTCAAGATGAATCTACTCACATATCAAGAAGCTTGTTGAGATTTATTGTTATTTATTTGTTCAGGAATAGACAAAGCTATAGTGTACTATCATTTCCCATACATATGTCATGCTGATGTATCATTACACACAGCATTTTGTTTGTTTAAATTTGATTAATCTAAGTTAATCATGCCTAGAGACTCAATCAGAAAATTAAATCTGACTGAATCAAAGGCTTTAGTGAATAAATCAGCAAGCTGATTTGATGTATCCACTTTGACTAACTTAATCAACCCCTTTTCTGAGCAATCTCTCAAAAAATGATATCTTATCTCAATATATTTTGTTTTACTATGTTGCACAGGATTAGTAGTGATAAACATAGCAGCAGAATCGTCTATATAGATAGAAGTTTGAAAAATATTGTAACCATAGTCAAGCAATTGTTTTTGCAACCAAAGAACTTGAGAGCAACCAACTGAAGTAGCAATGTACTCAGCCTCAGCTGTGGATACAGAAACATTGGTTTGTTTCTTGCACTGCCATGATACTAGCCTTGGTCCAATGAATTGACATCCACCGGTTGTTGATTTTCTGTTACTGTTACATCCACCATAGTCACTGTCTGAGTATGAGTAGAGTGTAAAGTCTCCATCCTTTGGATACCAAAGACCAAGTCCTGCTTTTCCCTTGAGGTATCTGAAAATTCTTTTTACAGAATTGAGATGTGATTCCTTGGGATCAGATTGTTACCTAGCACATACACACACAGCAAACATAATATCAGGTCTACTGGCAGTTAAATACATAAGTGAACCTATCATTGATCTATATAATTTTTGATCAATAGATTTTCCAGAGGGATCAGGAGCAATCTTATCAATTGTTGATACTGGTGTTTTGCATGAGGATACTTCAGCAAGATTGTATTTCTTCAGAATTTGATGTATGTATTTTTCTTGGTTGATGAATATTCCATCTGTTTTTTGATGAACTTGAAGGCCAAGGAATGTTGATGCATGTATGTCCCTAGATCATGATTTGTAATGTAATGAACTTGTCTGTCTGATTATGATGTAATTGTATCGATTAATGAAATGATATGAATTGGTTGTTACTTGTGATGTTTAATATTTCATTAATGAGTTGTGATTGAATTGATTGGGTTTATGATTGTTTGAATGATTGCACATTATGTTATATTAATTAAAACATTCAAACTTAACTTAATGAAGTTCTCATGCGAATGGCCCATGCGAATAGACCACACGCATGAATAACTTCATACGATTGACTCAATCGCACGACTGAAACAGGAGACTGAATCAGTCGTATGATTGACACATAAGATTGACTCAATCGCACGACTGAACACTCAGTCGTGCGGATGAATCAACCGCATGGTTCAATCGCACGACTGAACCATACTTGTGGCCCAGTCGCACGATTGAACAACACTAACCTATAAATAGACCCAATTCGTGGGAAAACGAAAGCATTGATCCCATTACGATTCCAGACGTACCCTAGCCGTCCAGAAGCCTCCCAAATCGTTCTCCAAGTTCACAGAACACATCAGATCGATTCCTAATCGATTTCTGACGTTGATTTCAATTCTTGATTGATTCATCGTGTGTTCTCATTGATTGGATCGCCAATCAAATAGGATTCCGCACTATTTGAGTTGGTTTAACACGCTAATCACTCGGTATTTCGTTCAAATACCAGGTCCTAACAAGTGGTATCAGAGCTTTGGCTCTTGATTACGTGTTGATTCAATCAAGATTGCATAAAAGTTTGTGTTTTTGCACGAAAAACGCAATCTTTGGCATCAAAAGTGATCTTGGACGTTCCCTGCTCATCGAAGTTCAGTTTCTACGGACCTAGGCGATTAGGACTTGTGAAATTTCGAATTTTTACGGCTGAAACCCGTCAAACCTAGAAATTTTCGCAAAACAGTAGCTTCAGTCGCACGAGTGACCCATTCGCACGACTGGACTCCATTCGCATTGCTCATTCGCACGACTGAACCTAGTCGCACCCTCATTCGGCCGACTGAACCGTTCGTTCGCATAACTCATTCGCACCAGATTCATTCGCACGACTGAACCATTCGCCCTGTTCAGTCGCACGGTTGAACCAATCGCAGAGTTCATACGCACGATTAGACCATTCGCATCCTTCAGTCGCATCAGTTAAAGTTTATTTGATTAGATTCTAAGTTTATTAGCCATGGAAGATCAGATGTCAGCCTTTACTGCTGGGAAGGACTCAAGGATTCAGAACCTGCTGTTGCTTGAGAGTGAGGTGGGTAATCACAATAAACCACCAAAGCTCTTGACTTTAGATGAGTTTCCCCACTGGAAACAACGTTTTGAGATCTACCTCAATGGAGTAGATCCTAATCTGTGGGAAGCTATTGAGGTCGGTTACAGTACACCGGTGGGAGCTGATGGAGTTAAATTAACGTTAAGTGGGATGACCGACGCACAGAAAGTAAAGTACAATGCAGAGAAAAGGGTTTATGCATTGATCACTCAGTCTATCCCCAAAGACATATTCCACCAGTATTCAGAGAACAAGCAGTCCAAGAAACTATGGGATGAGCTAGAGAAGAGATATGATGGGAATGCGTCATTGAAGGCAATCAAGGCAAAGGAGTTAAAGAAGGAATTCGATAACTTCTCATCGATTGGTAATGAGAGTTTAGACGAAGTCATAGACAGATTCTACCACTTGATGAGCGAATTGCATACACATGGAGTGGAAACGACTATGGAAGAGAAAGTAAGCAACTTCGCAGACGGATTGCCTGATAAGTGGGCTTCATTCGTGTCTAACCTTAGACAGAATGAAATGCTTATAAAGCTGGATATAAATGACTTCATTCTTAAGTTGCGAGAAGAAGCACTAAGGATGAAGTATAGAGCTCAGAAGTCTGCGTACACACAAAATCAGCTTGATACAACGCCACGCCTCAAGCTAAGAATCTGGAGCACCTCTCCAGACAGCATTTGTGTCTAGCTCGTCAGGTCCTTCACATGCTTCTCCTTCTGGATCAGACACGTCAGGGTCATCTTGTACCCACTATATTGGATCAGAAGCAAGTGCTACCAAATTGAAGACCGAGAACCTCGGTAATGTGACCGTAGAAGTAGCACGAGAGCATATGGATCTTCTAGCCGTAGTGGTTCATTCATATGATGGACTTGTTGCTGGGAAGATTGGAAACTGCCATCTGGCAGATGAGGACTACGAGCAGGTAGATGAAATGGAGCTTGAAAGAATGGATATAATGTGGGCCTTAGCTAGCGCTGTCCGAAGGGCGAAGAAGTTTGTTAAGAAGACAGGACAGAACTTGATAGCTACTAAGGATACCACATTTGGCTTTGACAAGAGCAAAGTGACCTGCTTCAACTGTGGAGAGAAGGGGCACTTCAAGAGAGAATGTGTCAAGCCAAAGAAGACGGGTAATGGGAACCCGTTCTCATCCTTTACTCGCCAAGACAAGCAAGCTTCCAGTTCTACTTCATCAAACAAGGACCCAAAAGCCTTGACTGCTCATGATGATGAAGGACAGGATTGGAGTTTTAGGTTTGTCTCACCAGAATCTAACATTGCCAGTGTTGAAGATATTGATGATGATTCTGCGAGTGAAGGTGATCTAGCAGTTGAGATAGCGATGTCACATAGTGAAGAAACAACTGCAGCTGAGGTCAGTTACAAACCAAAGGAGGAGACTTCCAAGTCAGAGACAGAAAAGTCAGAATCACCAGAACCAGAGACATCTGATGCTGCGATGATGGCTAACTCTTCTGAACCAACACAGGTAAGTACAACTGACCAAATGTTTAATAATCATGCTTGTTCTGATTGTGATTTGTTTAAGAATAGCATTGATGAAAAATTTGCTAGGTTATTAGATCACAATGATAACTTAGTAAAAGATTTACAACTGTGCACTGAGGCTAATAGAGTTCTAAAACAAAATGAGCATAGTTATAAAGAAAAGATAGACCTATTGACTAAACAGCTTAGGGAAACCGAAGTAGTTGCCTTTAACCAATCAAATGACATTAGGTACTATCTAAACTCCCTAGAGGACACTAAGAAGCAAAAGGCAGTTCTAGAAGTAGAAGTTAATTCATTAAAACAGAAACTGCACAGTTGGACTAGTTCTTCACACATAGTTCAACACTTAGTGAGAGAAAGGAATAACGGGGAGGGATTAGGCTACAAAGTGGTTCCACCTCCACCTGAGACCTTGATGAACACTAAGTCTAAACCAGTAAACAACAACCCCATCAAGGATCATGTGGTGACTACTCCTCTTGTTACTGATCCAGACACATCATATTCATCTACTGAATCTGGACAGAAACAAAAGGAGGCCACTTCAAAGGCAAAGGGTAAATTGCCTTGTGTTAATCTGGAAAATGAATTTGAAAAAGTTAACTTAAAGTCAGGGTCAAACAGAGTCAAATCAGAACCTAAAAGGACTTCAAACGTTAATTTTTCACATGCTTCAAGTCAAAAACCAGTTAACCAAAAAGTGGAACACGTTAAACAGGTTAAAACAGTTAAATTTGTTAAACCAGAGAAAACATCAAACATGCAAGAGTCAAAACCTAAAGTGATTGATGTTACTAGAGTGTCACGCATTTCTCCACAAAGAAAGTCTACTAATAAAGTTGATAGCAGATCATGCTACAACTGTGGAGAATGTGGACACATTGCTTCCTATTGTCCTTTCTATCAGACACCTAGGAAGAAGATTGATCTTCAGGACTCTAGACCTAGGTCTTCTAAAAGAAGTTCTCTAACTCCACCTAGAAGATCTAGTGAACCTAAAGTCCAACCTGTAAGCCAGACGACTGTTTATCATAAACAGGCATTGCACAAATCTGGCTTATGGAAAGAGAAGTCATCCTGCGTGTCTGATACTGATGACAAGAAGGAATCTGAGCTACCCTCACCCTCTAAAGGTCAATGGGTAGAGTTTATGATGTGTGATGCCTCTGGGAAACCCAAGACAGTAAAGGCTTGGGTTCCTAACCTAAACTAATACATTTACTTGATATGTGCAGGGTGTTCGATACAGCGCTGAGACTAACACGTGGATTATAGACAGCGGAGCATCCAGGCACATGACAGGAAATAGAGCCCTTTTATCAAACGTCAAACAAATAAAAGGAGGGCATGTTTCCTTTGCAGGAAACAAGGGAGGATACATCACAGCACAGGGAGAAGTGGGAAATCAGAAAGTTAAGTTTGATAAGGTGAACTACGTTCAACAACTTCAGAATAACTTACTTTCTGTTTCCCAAATCTGCGATAAAGGATTTAAAGTCATCTTCGACAACAAGAAGTGTTACGTGCTGAAGAAAGACTACATGATCCCAGAGGACCAAGTTCTGATGACTGCCTCAAGATATAAAGACCTTTATGTCTTGGATCTGTCAACAGCTGCTACAACGGATCATGAGGTTCAGTGCTTTCTCTCTAAAGCTACTGAGAAGGACTCAATCTCCTGGCATAGGAGAATGGGACACATTAGTCAAAGGAAGATGAATCATTTGATTCAGAAGGATTTAGTGAGAGGAGTAAATGTCAAGAACTTCCAACTTCCTGACTTTTGTGTAGCTTGCAAGAAAGGCAAACAGACAAAGAAGTCTCATAAGGAAAAGAAAGTTCATTCAATAGAACTTCCTCTTGAACTTCTTCACATGGATCTGTTTGGTCCAGTCAGTACAAGGAGCATTGCAGGCGATTTGTACTGTTTTGTGGTCACTGATGACTACTCAAGGTTCACTTGGGTAATGTTTCTGAAATCCAAATCAGAAACATTTGAGTCATTCAAGGAATTAGTCACCACTCTGGAATCTCTCTACAAGCTAAAAGTTAGACAAGTACGCTCAGACAACGGGACCGAATTCAAGAATCAATGGATGGAGGCATACTGCAAGGAAAAGGGAATTGTTCATCAATTCACTTCAGCCTACACGCCTCAGATGAATGGTGTTGCTGAGAGAAAGAACAGAAGCTTGATAGAGACTGCACGGACTATGCTGGCTGACTCGAAACTGCCTATCCAATTCTGGAATGAGGCAGTAGCAAATGCATGTTATACACTGAATCGAGTCCTAATAGTCAAGCGCCACGGAAAGACATGTTATGAGCTACTACAAAGACGCAAACCGAATTTGGAGTATCTTGAACCTTTTGGCGCGCCGTGTACACTTCTGAAGAAGACACAAGAAGGAAAATTCAGCGAGAAGGCAGATGAAGGAATTTTTCTAGGATACAACATACCGAACAAGCGAGTTTACAATAACTCAACGGGTCTTGTAGAAGTGTGGTGTAATGTCGATGTTCAGAGATATACCACACCACCTACAGGCAAAGGACCTGCATACTTCTTCGATTATGATGGATTCTTCAAGTCCTTCAACATTCCTCTCTCTCCCTCGGATGATGAGTTAGCTACTAGGATGATGTATGACATTCTGAATACACCATCTAGCACACAGGGAGAATCATCTACTCAGTCAGGGGGAGTAGTCGATGACAGTGACTCCTCTTCTGAAGATGAAACTGAAGCAGATGACCAGAACAGTCAGGAGGAACAGGTTCCAGTTCCTGAAAGTCCACAAGCATCTACGAGTGATGCTCCTTCGACTTCGGAACCTCAAACTCCAACTACCTCAGATGCAGAACAAAATGTTCATAATCTCGGTTCTGAGGTGGCTGTTCCTACTACTCCAGGATCACGACTAAACGTCTATCATCCCCTTGACAATGTTATTGGGGATGTCAGATCAGGAGTACAAACCCGAAATCAGCTATACTCAGCTGATTACGCCTCGGTTATGGAGAAAGGTTACATTCATGATGGTGCTTATCGATGTTTTGTCTCGCAGGTTGAGCCAAAATATGTCAGTGAGGCACTAAATGATGAGGCGTGGGTGAGTGCCATGCAAGAAGAACTTCTGCAGTTTAAGAAGTTAGGTGTATGGACTCTGGTTGATAGACCTAAAGGTGCTAAAGTCATTGGCACCAAATGGGTACTAAAATGCAAGAAGGATGACCAAGGAGTCATTATCAGGAACAAAGCTCGACTGGTGGTTCAAGGTTTTCGCCAAGTCGAGGGGATTGACTATAATGAGGTGTTTGCACCCGTGGCAAGGATGGAAGCCATTCGTATCTTCCTTGCCTATGCATCGTACATGAAGATTAAAGTCTACCAATTAGATGTGAAGAGTGCATTCCTTCATGGGGAAATCAGGGAAACAGTCTATGTAAGTCAACCCGAGGGATTTGAAGATCCTTATCATCGGGATAGAGTTTACAAGCTCGACAAAGCTTTATATGGGCTTCATCAAGCTCCTCGAGCTTGGTATGAGAAACTCTCGACTCATCTGTGAAACACGGCTTTCGCAGGGGAGTCATTGACTGTACACTGTTTATTAAAGAAAAGGATGGCGACCTACTGCTTGTACAGATATATGTTGATGACATAATCTTCGGGTCAAAGAACGAAGAGTTATGTAAAGAGTTTGAAGCAGTAATGAAGAAAGAGTTTGAGATGAGTGCTATGGGGGAGATGAAGTTCTTTCTCGGGTTACAGTGGATCAAACACCTAATGGAATCTTTCTACATCAGACCAAGTATGTAGGAGACATTCTCAGTCGCTTTGACATGGAGAATGCTTCTGCTGCTGGGACTCCACTTGCTACGAATCATGATATAGCACCTGATGAGAATGGAGATCTAGTAGATGCCACTATGTACCGAGGAATGATTGGATCCCTCATGTATCTCACTGCCTCAAGACCTGATATTATGTATGCTACATGTCTATGTTCTAGATATCAGGCTAAACCAAAGGTCAACCATCTGATCGGGGTCAAGAGGATTTTTCGTTATCTGAAGGGTACACCTACACTTGGATTGTGGTATCCTCATGATGATGACTTTGAGCTTACCGCGTATAGTGACTCGGACTACGGGGGCTGCAAAATGAACTACAAGTCTACATCAGCGGGGTGTCAATTCTTTGGGAGAAGATTAGTTACCTGGCAGTGTAAGAAGCAGACATCGGTTGCATTGTCAACCTGTGAAGCCGAATATGTTGCTGCTGCAAGTTGCTGTTCACAAATCATCTGGATTCAACAGCAAATGCGGGATTATGGTTTAAAATTCTCATCTACTCCTATTTTTGTTGATAACTCTGCTGCAATTGCAGTAACTAAAAATCCGGTCCAACATCCTAAGACCAAACACATCGGTATTAAATACCATTTCATAAGAGATTGCTTTGAAAAGAACTTAATTGATGTGGTTAAAATTAATACTGATTTTCAACGCGCTGACCTCTATACTAAAGCCTTTGATAAACCACGTTTTCAATATTTATTAGAGGTCAACGGCGTTAAAAAGAAAAGTGAGGTAATTCCTGATGATGATAATGTGTAGTCCGATATAGTTTAGTTACAGTTTATTTTATTTTATTTGTCTATTTCATTTTATTTTATTTAAACTCATGTTATTTTGCTGTTTATGAAAATCCTAAAATAATTAAATCAGAAATGATTTTAGTATTTTAGGGGGAGAATATGTCAGCAAGTTAACATTTAAAAAAAAATGAGGGAGAAGGAGTAACTAGCTGAAATAAGGTAGATTGTGTCTGTGATACCGATTCAATATCTTTGGAAAATGATAGTACACAGGAACAAATCAAGAGGGACTTTAAAATTTTAAGTTTTGACAAGATGCAAAAGTTCAAAGTATACTTAGAGGCTGCTAGACCATAAATGATATGTTGGTAGATTCAACACAATAGACAGTTAGACCTGATTGGTGATCTCAAGATCAAACTAAGTTGTTCAACTGACTGTGGGCCTTCCATATTATCACTGGTTAACACAATCAACAATATTCAAATAAGGGGTAATGAGCAATTAAACGCCACAAATGTGTGCGGATGACCATAATTAGAGCAAAGCAAGAAAAAAATTAAAAGACAAATGCAATAAAGCTAATGACTTATGTTGTTGGTGCATTTTGTGCAAAATAAAATAAGCTGCTCTAACAAGGAGATAGGTTGTGTGCCTCTCTGCTGTGCGATGGCACTGACCTGAGGATAAGCATAACCTAGATATTCTAGAATTCATTGTTGTTTGCCGCCTCTCTGCTGTGCGATGGCACTGACCTGAGGACAGGCTTCTCTTTGAAAGCTCTAAGAATAGTCTCTTCTTGTAATAATACCCGTAGACCGCTCAAAAGCTCCTGAGGAATGTTGATTACCATATAAGTGTGGGATCCACAAATGTTAGTTGAAATAATTAAACCTAAATAAGTCACCAGTCTGTGTCAAAAGTCTGTGTATGGATTTAAGTGGACAGACATACAGACAATCATTGTGGCTACATGCTTAAAGGTTAAAATCAATGTGAAAATCTAAGAGTTTCAGTATGATTTCCTTAAGTTGCTAACGACTCTGGATGAACACCGAGAAATTAAGCATCAAAAGTTTTAATAACTAGTCCCAAATGATTTGACTTACCTGTATGATTCCAAAATTGAATTGGTCCAGATATGATCAATCTAAGTTGAAGCTATCTACTCCCGAATCAAATCCCGTAGATATCAATCTCTGGATTTATCTCTCACAAAAAGCCAAAAATATGTCTTTTTATGTAATTAGTTTAAAGTCTTAAATTAGTCAGTAGTTTTAATTTTAATTTTAGTCAAGTGTCGGGCTACATCAGGAAAATCAGAAGGAATCAACTCACTAAAAAGGTCATGTCTGAGATGACCATATATGTTTTGAAAGGTTAAATTAGTCACGTCTGAGGTGACAAAGTGTTTTTAAAAGGGTCACGTCTGAGGTGACCAAAGTGGTTAAAAGGATCACGTCTGAGGTGATCAAAGTGTTTTTCAAGATAAAAGGATCATGTCTGAGATGATCAAAGGCTCATAACGTTAATTTAATTAATCTAAAAGAGTTTAAAAGTAAATTGGTAAAAATGGCAGAAAATTAACTAAGTATGACCCATTCGCACGAATGGACCATACGTATGGACTAACCATACGAATGAAGTCCATTCGCACGAATGAACTATGAGTATGGACCATCCAACCGAATGGCCCATACGATTTTGTCCAGTCGGAGGCTTAAGTGCAAACGAGTGAGTCAGTCGCACGACTGAACTTCAGTCGGACGACTGGAGAAGGGCGACTGACCCAATCGCACGACTGAGTCCCACTCGCACGACTGAAAGGTGCGTATGAACTCAGTCGCACGATTGGATCTAGGGTTGGTATAAATAGAGGTGGAGTCGGTCGCAGAGACTCATCACCCTCAAATCGCCCCTAAATCGCACTCCCTACCGTTACTCTGCCAAAATTTTATTTGCCCTAGTTTTACCTCTGATTGTGATTCACTGACTTTTGACATTCATCATACAGGTAGCTTGAAGTCTTCTTTCATCAAAAACAGAAAGATTGGAACCCTAATTGGGATGGTTCGACTGTGAAACGTGAACCGAGACAAGAAAGCCCTAATAACCTATTAAAACCAAGCAAAATGTTAAAATTAAGTTAAATAGGTTATTAGTAACGAGAATGCGACTCTAATGAACCAGTTAATTGAGTTAAAAGACTTAGTTTGTGAAGTTTCGAACGATTGGCGACTGAACAACTGGGACAGGCGACTGGTCGTCCGGATGAACTTCAGTCGCACGACTGAAGGGGACGATTTACTTAACCGCACGATTGAACCATGCGAATGAGACTCAGTCGCACGACTGGTGCAACCGCATAAGAGTTCATGCGCATGAGTCCAGTCGCACACTCAGTCTTCAGTCGTACAACCTCAATCGCATGACAGAGAGTTTTTATTCAAAGTCTAAGTGTTTCATTATACTCTTAACCAACGGAACTAATGTTTATATTGTTATGTGTTACAGATGGCGAGTCGATGGACCATGAGCACCAAGCACAACATATGTGCTCATCTGGATTTGACATCCAGGAACGCAGCTGACTTCTCGGGGATTATCACGTTTTTGTTGAGATCCAGGATCGCTCATGCTATCGCTACACCATGCACTCCGTATAGATCAGTGCAGCAGGCCTTCTGGGAAGGCGCATCTGTTGATAGATCCTCTGAGCCTCATTGCATCAGGAGTTCGATCTTTGGTGAGGCTATCACTGTATCAGAGGAGGATTTGAGGATTGTTCTACAGTTAGGGGACGATGCTGATTGTCCTACTCGTCTACACCCCCTCACTGTCAGAGGATGTTTCATGAGAGCCAAGTACGCTGGGGACATCAATGCTGGGGTACTCAACAAGAGTAACCTCTGTCCCCAGTTCAAGTATCTTGTGCACGTGCTGCTAAAGTGTATAGCTTCCAGGAAGGGAGGGTTTGATGAGCTTTCCGACCAGATCCAGAACGCGTATGTTGCGTTGGTGCTGAACCACCCGTTCAGCTTCTCCAAGATGATATTCACCTACCTAGTGGAGAACATCGAGGGGAAAGGGAAGGAGGGCTTCTGTATGTACCCCAGATTTATGCAGATGATCATTGACCAGAAGCTCCCCTCCCTGCCAAAGGAGAAGGATGATGCTGTTGTTCTTGAGGTCATGGATGACACGACGCTAGGCCGGATGAAGGAATACAGGGGGAAGCAGGTGAAGCCTCCTGTCAGGAGGTTGTTTGGGCATCTGGCCCGTGCTGATTATGTGGCGCCAGCCAAGAGAAAGTGGCGCCACGATGACAGTGATTCGGATGTTGAGCATATTGCTATACCAGATACTGACTCTGATGATGATGATAGCGGCGACGCCGGGGATGATATGCCTGCTCCATCTAGAGGCACTGACTCAGATGTTATTCCCCCGGGATCAGCCACTGCCGGAGAGGTCGCTGAGATGGCCGGTTTCCATCAGGAGTTTGTAGCTGGGGATCAAGAGGAGGAGGAGTCAGATGAGGAGCCCCTTACTAGGACTGTGGGAAGCAAAGTTGTTCCCACAGACCACGGGCTTAGGGT
This sequence comes from Flaveria ramosissima, assembly GCA_025215565.1. NCBI lineage: Eukaryota > Viridiplantae > Streptophyta > Magnoliopsida > Asterales > Asteraceae > Flaveria > Flaveria ramosissima. The sequence continues at coordinate 43,625,565 of CM046043.1, forward strand.
GGTTGGTGAACACCCTCGGGACTCCTCAGAGAGAGAGACTGACCCGAACTATGTTCCGGGTTCAGTGAGCAGAGCTGCAGGGGGAGCATCCACTTCCACCGAGACTAGGAGGAAGCGGATGGCTCAACCCCATGGATTGAAGAAGAAGAAGCGTCGCCTGACCTTCGTTACTACTACTTCCACCACCACAGCCACCACTACCACCACTACTGACATACCACCCATCACCACAGCCACCACATCCACTACTCCCACTACCACATCCACCACCTTACCTACCACCACTGTATCCTTCCCATCCACCACCTTACCATTCACACCTACATCACCAGCACCTGCCTACCGACCCATATTCACCACTGCCACTACCACCACCACCTCACATCATGCTGGACCCTCAGCCCAGCCACCACATGTTTATGGATCTACTCTACCTCACATTGGGGTAGAGGAGCAGCTTTCAGCGCTTAACCGTATGGTGATGCGTCTGCTTGCTGCAGATGAGGAGAAGGCGGCGCAGATCCGCCAGCTGACCGACCTGACTGCTGCCCAGTCTCAGCAAATGGCAGAGCAGGCTCGGGTGATAGACCAGCAGAACCAGCTAATCGATGCACAGAGAGTCGAGATGTCCCAACTCCAGGACCAGCAGGCTCAGTCCGTCAAACGTATAGAGGAGTTGGAGACGACCAACAAGACGATTATGCTGAGGTTAAAGGGGTCGAAGGATGAGCCCCTGAAGCTAAAGGAGGGTGACGGGGATGATGGAGATGGTGATGATGAAGATGATGATGATGATGAGGAAGATGATGATGATGAGGAAGAGACTGAGGAAGACAGGACAGAAGGTCGAGATGACGATGACGAAGCAGAAGGAGGGGATGCGGCTGCATCGGCCTCTGCTTCAGGTCAAGAACGAAGATCTAAGCATCGACAGGACCAGTCATCCACCACTTCTGCTCCTCTGAGCGACACGCCCCAGATTCAAAACAAAAGTACAGATTAGATGTCTTATGTATTTATTTATTTTGTATTTGAATCATGTAATGAAAAACAAGGGTGTTGAATGTTTATATATTAAGTTAATATAACTCTGTTTGATTACTTACTAATGTTTATGTGTTGAATGTCTATATCAAACAGATCCAAATTTTCAAAGGGATGAGTTTGACTTTGCTCCCCTTCAAATGGTCAAGACTCAATTAACCATGATTCTTGACCTACAAGGGATTGTGAGACGGTCTGTGAGTTATACCCCTGAAGAAGGGGAAATAATTCATGACCTATCTGATTAGCAACTGGCAGAGATGTTTAGACTCAATCTCGATGAAATAGTCAAGGACGCTCCAACAGTTGATTCAACTAGTGATGAGGAACTTAATGACATTGATGAAGTTGAGGTTGAAGACATTACTGCAGAAGAGTACCCTCAGTATGCTGACGCCGAGGGAAATGTGGTCCCCAATCTGGGTGAATCCCTAGTCAGTGATACGTTTGAGGTACTAGACAAGATGGAGCAGGAAACTGAAAAGACTGAAGGAACAGCCCAAGCCTCCAATGATGACGTAGACATTCGCAAGGCTGAGTGGGCTGCCTGTTTTGAAGAAGTAAGAGCCCAGCGTGCTGCACCAAAGAAAGATGCCTACACCAAGCTCTACAGAGTCAAGAAACACCATAAGGTGTCAGGCAGGATTATCTCATGGGCTTATTTTGATGACCTTAACGCGTATGCAGTTAAGAGGGAGCAGGGCATAGAGTACTTCAGGTTCCCACATGATCTGAAGACTCTACCTGGTTTTGAGCTCAACCAGCTGGCTAAGCTAAAGCTGCTGTATGCTGACCCAAGAAAGATGTCAGGCTGGTTTGAGGCTGCCCTGAAGAAGGAGTACCACACCAGATGGGTTAACTTCAGACCACAACAGCCTACGAGGTATATAAGAAGGTCTCAGGTTGATGCCATTACTGGCAAACCCAAGATTATGCTGAAGTGGAGCCCTCCGCGCACTATGTCAAGAATCTCTCTCAGGGAAATGCCACAGGACTTCACTCCACACTTCAAATGGTGGTACTATGATTGGAGAACCGCTGAAGCTGTCATAGTTCTGAATAAAGAGGGCCAAATGGATACTATCAGGGTATTCGACCCAATGTGGCTAACCAACTTGTCTGCTAATGATGTCTACACATTATACAAGTGGCCACTGTTCTATGACACACAAGACATTGTACAAGCCCTCCAGTTCCAAAATGTTATACGACTTTGCTTTGCGTTTGAAATACACGCAGGAGTCACTAAAGAGGAGAAGTACAAGAAGTATAAGGAGGTGATGCAGAAGACAAGAGATTAGATAGATCTAGGTCCAAGGGGGAGTTTGTTGATGCATGTATGTCCCTAGATCATGATTTGTAATGTAATGAACTTGTCTGTCTGATTATGATGTAATTGTATCGATTAATGAAATGATATGAATTGGTTGTTACTTGTGATGTTTAATATTTCATTAATGAGTTGTGATTGAATTGATTGGGTTTATGATTGTTTGAATGATTGCACATTATGTTATATTAATTAAAACATTCAAACTTAACTTAATGAAGTTCTCATGCGAATGGCCCATGCGAATAGACCACACGCATGAATAACTTCATACGATTGACTCAATCGCACGACTGAAACAGGAGACTGAATCAGTCGTATGATTGACACATAAGATTGACTCAATCGCACGACTGAACACTCAGTCGTGCGGATGAATCAACCGCATGGTTCAATCGCACGACTGAACCATACTTGTGGCCCAGTCGCACGATTGAACAACACTAACCTATAAATAGACCCAATTCGTGGGAAAACGAAAGCATTGATCCCATTACGATTCCAGACGTACCCTAGCCGTCCAGAAGCCTCCCAAATCGTTCTCCAAGTTCACAGAACACATCAGATCGATTCCTAATCGATTTTTGACGTTGATTTCAATTCTTGATTGATTCATCGTGTGTTCTCACTGATTGGATCGCCAATCAAATAGGATTCCGCACTATTTGAGTTGGTTTAACACGCTAATCACTCGGTATTTCGTTCAAATACCAGGTCCTAACAAGGAAGAAGGTTAATTCACCCATTGAGCTCATCTGAAATTCAGATTTCATCAGCTCTTCAAAATTCACACACAATCTCTTATTAGTTGATCCAAATATAATGTCATCAACATATACTTGAACTACTAAGAGATCTTGATGTTCTTGTTTGAGAAAAAATGTCTGATCAATAGTTCCTCTTTTGTAGCCATGCTTGAGTAAGAAAGATGATAGTGTTTCATACCATTTTCTTGGTGCTTGATGAAGACCATACAAGGCTTTATCTAGTTTGTATACCTTATGAGGATAATGAGGATCTTCAAATCCGGGGGGTTGTGACACATAAACTTCCTCATCAATTTTCCCATATAAGAATGCACACTTGACATCCATCTGATACACAGTAAACTTCTTATACGAGGCATAGGCCAAAAACACTCTTATGGCCTCAATTCTTGCAACTGGTGCAAAAACTTCATCATAGTCTATTCCTTCTTCTTGAGTGTATCCTTGTGCAATCAACCTTGCTTTGTTTCGTACAATAATCCCTCTATCATCCAGTTTGTTTTTGTATAGCCATCTAGTTCCAATAGGATGTTGACCTTCAGGCAAATCAACAAGAGACCACACTTTTTGCTTTCTGAACTGTTGAAGCTCTTCTTGCATAGCTTCAATCCAGCTATTGTCTTTTAAAGCAGCTGTGATGTTTGGAGGCACCACTTGAGAAAGAAAACAGTTGAAGAGACAAAGGTTGGCTGTACTACTTTGGCTCTTTGTAGTTCTCTTTTCAGGATTTCCAATGATGTTGTCAAGTGGATGAGTCTTATGAATTCTCATTGAAGGAGTTGATTCAACTGGAATAGATGATTCCAGGTTAGTCATTTCCATTGCCTCAGACTGATTCAGCTCAGGTTGAGAATTTAAGAAATAGTCAAAATGAGAGTCTGTGGATTGGGCTACAGAAGTATCTCCAGTTGTGTTTTGCTCTTCCGCAGGAACTTCTTCGGAAGCATTTTGCTCTTCCGTAGGAACTTCTCCGGATGCATTTTGGTCTTCCGTAGGAACTTCTCCGGATGCATTTTGGTCTTCCGTAGGAACTTCTCCGGATGTATTTTGGTCTTCCGTAGGAACTTCTCCGGATGCATTTTGGTCTTCCATAGGAACTTCTCCGGATGCATTATGTTCTTCCATAGGTGCTTCTCCGGATTCATTCTGTTCTTCCATAGGTGCTTCTCCCGATGCGTTTTGGTCTTTCGTAGGAATTGCTCCGGATGCATCCTGTTCAATTCCACATGTAGTATCTGCTTCTACTGAAGTGTTTTCATCTGAAGATGGATGTATCCTTGGAGGATCAGCAGATAAGGTTACTTCAGTCATAATAGGTGGAACAAATGGATAACATACTTCATCAGATCCTGCATTGTTCAAATGATCATAGTTAAATGATTTAGATAAAGCATCTATGTCAAATAACCATGATGAACCTTTAACTGACTTAGTAAATACAGTTTCATCAAAAGATACATTAGGAGTCTCTTCCACAATGTTATGTTGTGGAATATACACTCTATATGATTTTGATGTTGAAGAGTATCCAACAAAGAAACCATCATATGCTTTTTCTGAAAATTTTCCTAATGACTCTTTTATGTTCAAAACAGTTACTTGACATCCAAAGACTCTTAGATATCCTATGTATGGTTTTCTTTTAAATAGGAGCTCATAAGGAGTTTTGTTATGTTCTTTGACAATTAATGTTCTGTTTTGAACATTGCATGCAGTATTCACAGCCTCAGTCCAAAAAGTGATAGGAAGTTGTGAATCAGCTAGCATTGTTCTTGCTGCTTCAATGAGAGTTTTGTTTCTTCTTTCAGCAACTCCATTTTGTTGTGGAGTCCTTGGTGCACTGAATTGTCTTGCAATACCTTTGCTCCTGCAAAAGGAATCCAGTTCAAAATTGACAAATTCAGTACCATTATCACTCCTAAAAATTTTAACTTTTGTATCAATTTGATTCTCAATCTTGATCACAAAGTCCATTAATGTTTCTGATATTTCATTTTTTTGTTTTAAGAAAAAGACCCATGTGAATCTTGTGAAATCATCAATTATCACCAAACAATATTGCCTTTTTCCAATGCTCATTACATTGGTGGGACCAAAAAGATCCATGTGAAGCAATTTGAGTGGTGTAGTATTAGTATTGATGGTTTTTGATTTATGTGACACTCTATGTTGTTTTCCTTTGTAACAAGAAGAACAGTGAGTTGAGCAATGAAACTCTTTATTTGGCAATCCAATGACCAGGTCATTTTTCACCAATTTATTCATGTTCTTCATGTTAGAATGGACAAGCCTTCTATGCCATAATTGAGACAATTCTTCTGAGAGTTTAGATATAAGGCATGTTTCATGTTTTGTGAGAGAAGTGTTGTTCATATCCAAAACATAAGTGTTTCCTTTTCTTGCTGCTTTGAGGAGTATCCAATCTTCTGGAACAATAAATCCTGGCTTAAGAATGTAACAGTTAGTATCATCAAACAATGTTGTATAATTTTGATCACAAATTTGAGACACACTAAGTAGATTATATTGTAAATTTTTACAGTAATTTACTTTATCAAATTTGAGTACACCATTGGTTATCATTCCTTCACCAACAATTTTACCTCTCATTTTATCCCCACCAAATGCCACATAAGAAGCATTTTTATGTTTGAAATCATGGAGAAGAGAATAGTTTCCTGTCATACGCCTGGAACAACCACTGTCAACATACCACTTGTTGTCAGCTCTCCAATATTGTTCCTGCATTCAGAAAAGAAAATCAGTTAGAAGTGACAACCCAAGTCTTAGTGATCTTGGGTTTGTCAACAGGGTCTAAAACAGTTATTCTTTCATGAACAATTTTTGAAGTTTCATATTTAGATTTGATTGATTCATTCTGATTTGATTTAGATGAGGATGATTCTGCTGAATGGGATGTTGATGAAGTAGATTCATGATTCTCAATTTCTGCTTGACTTAGATCAACTTCATTTGTTTGAGTCTTTTGTTTTGATAATGAACCTTTAAATGTCTCACTATCTTTTGTTTTTGAAAGAGATATATGAATGCCCTTTTCAAATTTATCAAAGAATGAATCATCATCCTTTGATTCCTTATCTGACAAATCTACTCTTTTGTGGGGTGTTTTTGACTGCTGGAAAGTTGGTCTTTTCTTCAATATATGAACACTTGATGATGTTTTGTCCTTTGATTTTGACTTTGATTTTTGTTCAGACTTCTTCAGTTTTGAACCCTTTGCACAATCAGTAGATTGAGAATCTGATTCAGACTTATCTGATTCTTTCTTGTTTGTGCCTTTTGTCTTGTTCTTTTTGTTGAAATAACATTCCTGTGTGGAATGATTATTTTTGTTGCAGATAGCACAATGTTTGTTGAAGTAGCAATCAGCAGTCATGTGATTGTTCATATTGCACATAGAGCAGTAGCTGCTGAAGAAACAATCTTCAGTATTGTGATTTTTCATGTCACACCATTTGCAATACTTTTCATCTGATTCTTTCTCAGACTCATTCTTTTTGTTTGCTGAATTTTGTTGTTGTCCTTTCTTCTTCAGCTTTGGATGTGCTTCTCCTTTTTCCACTTTGTGCACATTTTAATTGTTTGTTGCTGGATTCCTCTTCCGTAGATCAGCAGCTGAAGTTTTCTTTTTCAGTTGATGATCTGTTGATACCTTTTTTTTCCTTTTTCTTTGAATTTCTCTTTTTCTTTAGTGATGACAGATTCATCATTCAATTTCTTGGAGGAGTCTTGTTGCTGACTTAGTTCTTGAAGACCTTCATTCAATTGAGCTATTCTCTTGTAGATAGTCTTGAGCATGTTTCTTTGTTTAGGAGGATATGGCAACTTTGTTTCTTCAAGCACTTTTGGAATATGAGTTTTAATATGAACATTCTTACCAGTGATTATTCGATCAACATCATGTTCATCAGAATCATCCAAGTCATCACACTTATCATAATCAAATTCTGAATCATTTTGATCTAAAGATTCTGATTCAGAAGATTCAGTTTCACTCACCTCAGCTTCATCATTAATTTTAATTTGAGTTGAATCTTTTTCAAACTTGGTGCTAGGCATAAAATGATTTGACAGAGTGTTGGTCATTGTTGTAGGTAAAGATGTGTAATTATCATTTATAGGTGGTGCAACCGCATTATAACCCAACCCAGACCCTTTCTTTGATTCAATATGAGAATTTAATAATTTCTCATATTTCTGAGATGATAATTGAAACTTCTGAAGTTTCACTTCAGTTGATGCATGATCAGCCATGGATTTTGTTAAGGAAGTGGTCAGATGCTCAACTTGGGCTTTTAGGCTATAATTTTCAGAAACAAATTTTTCTAAATCCTTTTGCAAAGAGTTAATTTTTATTTGATACAATTTATGTTCTCTAACATGGGATTCATTCAAAATCATTGTTTCTTTTACTTTGTCAGCCAACTGTTGAGCATGGACTCTATATCGTTCAACTTCCTCAACACATGTTGATGAACACAATCTTTCTTTTACCTCTTTTGCCATTGGTGGATCTGTTTGATCCATATGAGCCATCAATGCTTGATTCTCTTCCAAAACTTCCTTTTCATACACACTCTAGTCACACGTTCCATCTTGAAGTATGATCAGCCCTGACTCCTTTGGGTTGCTAGGTCCAACTGATTCTTTGGTGGCTGGTGGGGATGCATTGATCAGTTGAGATTGTTTGTGCAGAGGTCTTTGAGAAGTTGATTGTTGATGAGCTTGAATCTGATGTTGTTGATGCTGCTGGTGTTGTCTCATCTCTGGATATGACTGTTGATTGCATTCTCTTGAGAAATGTCCATAGAGATTGCATTTGTAGCATCTTACTTTTGATTTGTCAATGCCAATCTTTGATGTTTTGCTTGCTGAAGCCAAGTTCTTATTTCTCCTGAGATATTGCTTTGCTCTATAAGCAATCATGGCCATCTGCCATTGTAGATCCATTTCTTCCACTACATCAGGAGGCAGTTCTTCTAAGTCTTGTTGACAAATATTTGCTGAAGTTAGAGAGCTTCCCAGATAGGCTTGAAAACTTGAACTAAACGCTGCAAAGGCTGCTCTTTGTTCTTCAGAGTCCAATATCAAAGTTATTGGTTCTGACTGATTGGCTGAAAGTGAAGACTTAGCTGTTGCTGTAGTTGTATCTTGTCTATCAGCAGTTCTTCCTTTATTCTTTTGGTGCTTGTCTTGAGATGATTTCTTTGAGGGTTTTGAAGCATAGAAGCTAACTTCCTCCTCATCATCACTCCTAGCACAAGAGTTATCATTTTCATTGTTTGAAATAAATGCACTTCCAACATTATTTGTTTCTTTGAAGTGATAGGGTGAGACATGAGTTCTCACACTCTTGTTTCTTGATTTTTCGTCCATTTCAAGAGCTTCCACTTTTGCAACCAGAGTATCTAATCCAGTTGATTTCAGATCTATAGTGTTCTTAAACATGGATACAGTATGCTTCCAACTTTCTGGCAAAGTGTGGAGCATTTTCTTGTTTAATTCCTCACTTGTATACTTCAACTCCAGAATATTCATCTCAGTGGCTAACTGCATGAATCTATGGAGTTGTTGAGGAATTGATTCACCCTCAATATGATGAAATGTTTCATATTGTGACCTGAGGGTGTCTCTCCTTACACTTCTTATCTCATCACTCCCTTCGCAGAGAGTGTGAAGTATCTTCCACAAGGAGTGTGCTGTTTTATAGTTCTCACACCTGATTAATATCTCTTCAGGTAAAGCCATACTAAGCAAACTGTATGCTTTTATATCAACTTTAACCTTTTTGACATCATCAG